>WTSP01026168.1:0-53958 GCA_025331215.1 Actenoides lindsayi
GCTAGAGCACCATAGTGTTATAACGCGGCACCACCCTCGGCCCAGTTTGTTATCGGGTTCCGCGTTCGGGATTACGGTGACTATGGTATGCGTTCCGGACGGGAGGAAAGAAAAAAAAAGACTAGTAAGAGCAAGGCGAGGAATATCTGTGACACAACATGTATGCTCCTAGATAAACTCCTGCCATCTCAGGGTGCCTTTAAATATTTGAACAGCTTCTGTTAAGTCAAATAAAATTGGTTACCATGAGAAACAAAAAAAAGTCTGATAGAATAGTTGATCACACTAATGAAAATCTGAAGGTAAAATTGCTTCAGAATCGTTCGGAGAATTGAATTGGACAGGAAATCTTTTTAATAAGTCATAGTAACACATTTAAACATTTTAGCTTCTGAGAGCCCGGAAAACAACACACACGGTACAGAAATAGCAAAGGTGGAGGGTGTGTGATCTTACAGTCACATAAATTGGAATGTAATTGTCTACTAATGATACTAAAATCAGACCGGTTTTAGGATTTTATGCTTGTTGAATGTATCGAGGCATGCACAAATAAAATCTGAAATCTTAAAGGACAATGATTCAGTGTCCAGAGCCAGTGGTTAAATCAGATGTGGTAACTATGGTGAGAGGTAAAGTTACTTAGCTTCTCCCAGACCACGCATACGTGGATTTCTTTTTGTATAATGGAGATGAAGGAGAAAAGGATTAGAAAATCTAAAGAGAAATTTTGAGCAGGAGACCTGTAGCCTTGCTCTGGGAATTAACACTGATGAGGCTTTTAGAACAGAGGCGGGGTGGAAGTAAACACTCTCTTGTAATATATATTGATGATAATTCTAGAAAGGAGTCTTTCTGGTTGGGAATATCAACAGCAGCTTATGCATACAGGAATGAAATCAATCCTCTCCATATTAAAATAATCCTCCTCCTCCTACAAAACAAAACCAGAACCCAGCATAGATTTTTACATTACCAAGTGACAGCATAAAAATCAGGTAAAGTGTGATATTCTGAATTAACTCATTTTGGGTTCTTGCAGCATTGAGATTGATTTATTTGGATTGCATTGCATTCCTATTTTTAAGCATACATGCATTATGTGTTTAGGATTTATTTATTAAATCAAAAATTGTGGTCATATGAAGTGGAAAATAAAATTAGAGCTTAGTGATTTAGGTGGTAAATTCTGGAGGAGTTTGAACTGCAGCCAGAGAGCCTTTGACCATGTTTATGATTTTTTCCATTAGTTAAGAGGGTTCAGCATTACCCTGAGTTTTTCAGGGAAGAACTTCAGATTATGCTGATCAGCTCAGGGGGGTATGGGAAGGATTGTCATTCATGCATGTAAGTCATGTGTTTTGAGAGAATGGCCAGAGATACTAATCAGTGATTAGCTATTTAGGATACTTAGGAAACAGAAAGGGGAGAGGTCAGGTTTGATTTCCAGTATGAGAGGGACCATTTCCTTATAACAGTGAAATTCACGGGGACAGTGTAAAGACCTCTTGGGGATATGAGATATGTTCAGCCTTCTAGTAATAGGGTTTAAAATGGACTGGGGTTTTGTCAATGTATTAGAAACATTGGTAATAGGAATATTGAAAAGTTTTGAATTTCCCCTACTTCCTGCCCAATCTAGTGGTTGAAAAACACTTCTGGGAAGTCCACAGGGGAACTACTAGTTCAGCATAGTCTAGGCTCTTGGCGTGGAAAAAATTTAAGGTGTTTATGGATTTGCTAGGAAACACTGTTAGCTTTTTTTTTTTTTGTTCATAACCGCATGGGTTTTTTCCTCAAGTGGTCTAAGAGTGTGTTATCAGATAGCTGTTCAGGAGACTGCAGTCACTGCTGTGCTGAAACCGTGGATTAAACCTCCAAATGGAATGTACACTTTTGGACTTCAGGCAAAATGGGAAATTCACGTTCGTTACAAATTGCTTTCACAGTAGAAATTATCAACTCGTAATTGATTCATTTTTTGTTTTAAATTGTTATTTCTTAAAGTATTAAGAGCTCACTGATTGTATTCTGCCCCAATAGGGAAGAAGAGGAGGAAAAGGAATTCCATTGCTGCTGTTAGTGGACAATATTTTGCTTTTTTCCTATTGTTGTCGTTGACATTTGTACGGAATGGTACATTGTTATTGCGTTCATAATGGATTATTATTTCAGATGAAAAGTTTTATTTATATAAAGATTGCTATTTTAGATTGAAGCAGAAAGCTTCTGTAAACTAGAGCAAAATTCAGACGGCTATTGATGCGTGACAATTCATTTCATTGTTCAATGTATTTTGAAATTGTTTTATCATCCTCCTTTATTAGGATGCACTATACTTAAGAGCGATATACCTGATATTTTGGGCACAGAATGCTGTACAACTTAATGGATAGGAATAGTGGAATTAGACCAAATAGTGTTTTCCGTGCTTTGCTATTGGATTAGGGCAAGTCAATTCACCTTTCTGTTTCTGTTTTCCATCTAGGAAAGGGGTACAATGGTAATTCCTTTTTAAAGTACTTTAATATCTACTGATGAAATTTTGAGACAAGCAGTATTTTGTCTTAGAGCAGCACATGTGACCACACGTGATGGTGAATACTCAGCATAGTATTTTCCTGAGAAGTCATAAAGCATTAGAAAAATTAAATCACTAGTGATTTGATAATAAAATGTTTCCAGAAGAAAGCTCAGGGATAGCACTGATGAGGTATTTCCAGACTGTTGTTGCTAGTTTAGAGGTTTTTTAGATAGCTAAATACCAGCTGGCTGGTGATACTGAGTATTGACAGATTATCAATCTCTATTTTAAAATTTTTAACAAAAGACAGGCTTTCATTGACTTGTTGAGTTGATCTGTTGGGATTCAGCCAGACAGGTAGGTTTAGCAGCATCTTAGGATCTTGGAAAAAAAAAAAAAAGAACCCTCCATTTCCCCAGTGAGAGTATTTACATTAGTATTGGAGAACCTCTGGCCTTCTTGATTAAATTTGTAGATTGCAAAACCAAGAAATGCAAGACTGAGACTTCCAGTGCAAACAATGTGTTTGTACTCAATCTGAAAAGCTGAACAGTTTCACTTAAGTCACTGGGACTTGTGAAGTGCATAAGGGTTTTTAGGATTAGAGTTTACAGTATTTATCTTGTGCTTTCTATGAGTGGTCATGGAAATTCTCCAATGCAATGCAAAATCTGAAGCATTCCAAGACCACTGAGAGATGATTCTCCCTCCATTTGCACATGGTATGAAGCTGTGTGAATTGGTTTCAGGTGCAAAGTAGGATATATGGGATAGCTTAATGCTGAAAAAATGTGAAACAAAGTTCAGAAAGAATTAGGATGGACTGTCACCCTGTACAGGTAGGTTATTCATCACAGTTCACAATAAGGCTTGTCATTTGTGACCTTCCAAGGACTGATCAATTTAATCAGTTGCCAGAAAGGAGCAGTTAAATATTAATTTTGATGGTAAAATTTAAGAAATCATAGTTTGAAGTACAAATTACATCTTAAATTTTCACTTTCCTTCATGTGTTACTCTGCTTCAATCATCTGCTTGTATCTTTATGTGTGTAGATGGCAGCATCAGTATTTTGTTACTGAAAATATTTATTTGGTGTTTTCTATTCCCGGATATAGTTGAAACAGCCCCCAAACTTTTAATAATAGAATTTAATTTTGTTGTTCAAAGAACAAGGTTTTTATTCTAAAAAGAACTTTAGAACCTTAAAAAAGAAATTCTTCCAAGAGTTTTCCATTTGACAGGAATATTTTTCTTCATCTGGAGAACAAGCCAATATGGCTTAGTTTGTAAAATTTGTTTATACAATGGTATTTTCTGTCTATGTGGTGCCTGGAATATGTCTTAGCACATAAATAATAGGATAAATAAAAGTTTTCATATCCAAATAGCTTCTGTTTATATTTCTCAGTAAGAAATATGTGTGTGTGGAGAAGGATTTCTTTAGGTTTGAGATATTGGGTGCACGCTCTGTCTGGTCATTTTATGTCATCTGTTAGCTTCGTAAATCTTAGCCCCTCAACTACATGACAGTTTCCCTTTAGAATAGTAAGGATTAGGTGGGATTTCTCTGGAAATGAGTATAACTTATGCTGTGGTGTTCGTGTATTTCTCTGCCTTTCTCAGATCACTGTGCTTGGGTTTAGCAGAGGAAAGTTAACTAGAAAGAGTGGTGTGAACTGGTAATGGCTGTGCAGACTGGAATATCTTCCCTGCATTTTGCAAGGAATTAATGGCAGTTTAAGCTTTTGTATGCCTTTTTTTGTGTAGATCTTTCATCATTTCCCTGCTTAGCTTCCTGATGCACCTCCAGAAAGAGTATGGTGTGACATTTTCTTCTATCTCCTCTGAAACTGTAACATATACATGTACACCCTCTTCTTTTTTGGTAGGTTATGCTGCACTGTGACAGATAAGTTTAGATAGAAAGTGATATTTAAAGAATGTATTATTCTAAGTACTTGTAAACATAGTATTCTTTTTTTTTTTTTACTGTCCACTCTTCTTTCACTCTCCATTTCTTCAGCGAGGGAGTGATATCAGTGTCATAGTCATTCTGACTTTGCCATGTAAGTGACATGAATTTGATCTAATGCAGTTAGTATATCAGTCCTCAGGTGCTCTGGTACAAATGGATATGAAAAGCAAAGTCCATCATATCCTTCCATGTGAGCTGAGAGAGAAGGTGACTGGTGGAATTCAGACTGTGAGACACAATTAAAGAGATCTGTTACACTGGTGCTGTTGTGCACAGGCTGATGTGTTTTCCCCGAGTGCTGGCACAGAAATTAAAGAAAAGATCCTGTTTACTTTTAAGGTCCAAGTATCTGGGAAAGATTCTCTGGTGAAAAAATTGCCATTTCCCATTCTACTCAATAACTGTGGGACAGGAAACTGATTTTGCAGATTTTTTGCCACCTGGGAAGCCAGCTTGAAGAAGGTAGAAGATTGTGGTAGAGTCATTGCACCATAAAAGATAAAATCCTTTAATCTCTTTAAGATACACTGTATCACTTTCAGCCCTATGTTGTTACACTGGTGAAGATGTCAAAAATAAGGTGATGTATTCATCCCTGCAGGGGCAATTCAAAATTCAGCTTTTCTTATCCTGATGGACTGTATCAAAATCAGCATGCCTGCATCCTGACTGCGTGTCAAGGTTGCTGGGCCTTACTGATATTTATTTTGAATAAGACTTAATTTAACCTGGATCACATTGCTTTAAACCTGAGCATCTCTGCTCACCCAGTTAAGGGAGCACTTAACCCGTGGAAATGCTAAAAACTCGTACAGAAAAGATTTGCCTGCTCCTGTGACTGGGAGGAAGCAACACAACCCTATAGAGGACAAAAAGTCAGCAGCAGAGTGCACAACTTGTAAGAATAGATAGTTTCAAGTTTCTAATTATCATTGTACAGCAAAATTTATAGATACATAGATAATTATGGCAGATATTTTAAGCACTTTTTGATGTCTGTATTTGACTACATCTTTACCTCCATTCCTCATTATTCCCCCCCCCCCCCCCCCCAGTGTTTATGGCTGGTTGATAGTGTTGAGCCTTGCAGTAGTGTGTTCTAAATGTGTATATGTAGGTATATATTTTTTTTTCTGATTTAGAGCCCATTGGTGATAGGTTTGCCAGCTAGTCACAAGTTTCCCAGCAATACCAGTAAGATTTTATATTCCTTTGGATGTGTTTCTAGATGGAACAATGTCTGAGTTAGGTAAGGAAAGGCACAGCAGTCTAGTCTTTAAGTGCCACTCCTCCACAAGTCACAACTGATAGGACAAGAAAAAATGGCATCAAGTTGTGCCAGGAGAGGTTTAGGTTAGACACTGGGAAGAACTTCTATACCCAAAGGGTTATCAAAGGCTGGAACAGGCTGCCCAGGGAAGTGGTTGAATCATTGTCCCCGGATGTATTTAAAAGCTGTCTGGATATGGTGTAGTAGGCACTGGTAGAGTTAGATAATGGTTGGACTTGATGATCTTAAAGGTCTTTTTCAACCATAGTGATCTGTGATTGTCCAGATCCCTTCTGGGAGAAATGGCTAGTCTGTTAGCAAGCCTCGAGATGAGAGCGGGTGTTTTCTGGTTGAGGAGGTATATAGGATTAAATGCTAAACTGACCCTTCCCCGAGCATATGGGCAGCATGTTCTAATGACAATTATGAACACAGTCCTGAAAGTTCCTTAGTGTGTTTATGCTCGCTTCTGCCTCAAGAAACAGCTTTTTGTCAACATTTTTTTTCTCCAGTGCTTTGATTTTTATAGTCATTTTTCCATCTTCATAATATTGATGAATTGAGTGTTGTCAGCTGGAGATCTTAAAATCATACTGATGGGGGTAGAGTCCAAAATCTTTTCTAGTGTTTTGAGAAGAGGCAGTGACATTCTGGTGCTTGAAAGGTAAGGTTCATGTGTGCAGAGCACCATGCCATCTATTTCTTCTGTATGTTTTGGGAGTAGCGTGAACAGTTGGACTGCTGTCCTTTTCAGGAAGCCACTTCTTTGAGTGACAGCCACAATGTTACTGTGAATTCTGACAATGTCATAATTAGAAATTCATGTTTGAGAAGAAACGATCTAGACGTGGAACAGTAATTTGTTTAATACCCAGTGTCAGTTTTCCATCTCTTCCTTAGAGTACCTCTCCTTCATGGTACATTTAATAGCTTTGTGCATTACAAAATGTGAGTGTATATATAAACATTTACATTTTATAAATATATGTAAATTAAGAGGTTTTGTGTAGAGTCTTAACTGTAATGTTCAGATGGGGATAATTTTGTATCCTGAAAGGTGTCGTCTTAATTTTGTCATTTGGCTTTAAACTTTAATTACCAAAGCATCTTGCCATTTACCATCCTCGTTAATGGATTCACAGGAGGCTTCTTCAGAGGTGCAAGCATTAACTGCTAAGAGTATGCCTGCTGTAGTTTCAGCATTCTTTCCTAAATTCATAATTGGTATCAAATTGGTCTTAGCTGGCAGTAATCAAGCTTGAGTAGTTTTGGAAGAAGTTCTTGTGTATATGTGTTGAATTGCATGAAGCCGATGTGTACCTAATGTTGCTATGAAGGCTTCTTTTTGAGCCAACGGTTATTTATTGTCAGTATAGCAAGTCTTTCATGTTAGTGGGCTGTTATCCAATGCTAATTAAAAATGACAGTATCACTGCAAATAGTAACCATTGAATATGCAATAAAAACATCCAGAGCAGCCTATTAACTGCAAAGTGACTAAAAATATGCAGTGCGGATATTAATTTGTTCTATCGTCTTGAGAAGTTAGCCTACAGTAAGGAACCAATCTGGTGATGTGTTTTACTCTTAAATTAGTTTTTTTGCTATTAGCAGTCTTTGCATGTGCCTTGAAATAAAAGGTATGATGTAAATAATAGGTATTGTACAGATCAGATAATTTTAATAGGATTTCTTAAGAGGTATTTGTAGGGTTCTGGCTTAGACTTGGTGCCCTTTGATAGTAAAAATGGTATATATTTTAGCAGCTTGGGATTGCAGTAAAATTTTAATTTAGAAATAGTGTTATGTCCAGCTACTTGTCAAAAGAATTAATTTCTCTTTATACTAATGACTGCCTTGGTTTCACTGCAGAGAAAGTTTTACAGTTTGTAGCCAGATTCACTATTTCTTACATTGGTGTTCATGTTGATGTCAAGACTGACAATAAAAATAAGTCTTATAAAAAACATAGGATAAGGCACTAGATTATAATTCAACATTCCGTTTTTATAAGTTTTTCAGCATCTGAATACATACCTCTGGATAGGATAACACAAGATTGAATTAAAACTAAATTCCATTTAAATTTTAAACAAAATAAGATATTGGCATATTATCCATCGCTATACAGTAATGAACTGTCTTTTATGTATGTGCTGATTCTCTAAGGAAGAATATAGTTCTTTCAAAAAACTATTATGAGTAATGAGCCTGGTGTGTGTATATATATACAATTGTTAGGATGTGGGGTTTTAACAAAAAAATGATGTATCGAAGGTGGGTTTTAGCAATATTTTCTGTCGAATGCTGTGTATCCCTTAGGCTTTATGGGTGCAGCTTGTGAGCAGTATAAACAAACACCCTGCCCCTCTGTAGTCTTGTGACCCAAGTAAATAACATTATATTCAACCTAAAACATTTTACGTCGTCAGTGACGAACATGCCATGGAGATTGAGTCTCACATGTCCCAGAACAGACTTTCTGATGGAGACTTCCCCCTTCAGCATTGACTCCTGAGCAATTAGGAAGGTTCTGCTACGTAAGCATCAGGGGGAATTTCTGCTACGGTTCTTGTGTGGGAAAAGAATTTGTCATATTGCCAATTGCAAAACCCAGATCCAACAAGAATCTGGAATTTGAATTGACAGTCCAAAAGCTTCCATTGTTTAAGTTTTCAGAGAAACTGGTACAATCCTAAAAGGGTCTTGAGAGTTTTCTGTTTTCAGAAATGTGGGATAAATCCTGTGTGAGATTAATCTATCCAGAGTATATATTTAGCCTGGTTACAGTGCCTTAGTAAGCCTAGTTAGAGACCAGTTTTCTGTCCTATTGGACACTGTCAATCTGGAAAAGAAAAAAAAAGTGTTATCTACTCCTGAGGAGTCTTGTCAGAGTATGAAACAGGAAACAGAAGATGGATTCACACAAGTGGTGGTTGAGTAACTGTGGCAATTAACAGAAAGTTCCATGCAAGCCTGATGTACAGAGGAATTATAGTGACACTTGCTTGGAAGTACAGCAAACGTGCAGTGGATATGCTGATTGGTAGTGAGAGGCTGCCTTTCATGGGCTCTTGCGGAATAAGAGTGGTAGGACTAAAAGATGATAGGCTGTAGTCTCAAAAATACCTACCTTTCTTTTTGTCATACGGGTAAGAAAGAAGATTGTGCCTCGTCAGTGTTTGTGCACCCCATAGAGGCTTATAGAAGAATGTTTCTATGGATCTTTCCTCTCCTTCAGAGCAAGAAGTGTCCTGTAGTAAGTTGTGTAGTCACCTGATGATCTATATGATCCTTCCTCTTCTCTAGAGAAAACATCTGATATCTTTTCATCAACTGCTTTTAGTTTTAGAGCTTTAAACTTCACAGTCTTCATCTTCTCCCATGTTGTCTGTGGGTGGATTGCTGACCAAGACCTAGTACATTTTTAGGCAGAAATGAAAGTTCACTGAGCCTGGATGTACAAGTATGCATTTGAATAGCAAGATGTCCTCCTCAATGAGGAGTCTTCCCAATTCATTCTTTGCATTATTTTTTTTTTTTCTAGTTAGTGATGTTTCTTTGATATTTGGAAGTCCCTTATCTGAGGGGGATATGATAGAACTACTTAGATTTGGAGGGAGTGTGAAAGTGCCACCATACTTTGTGGCTGTTGTTTGTCAAACTAGGTATGATTCCCTTTTACTGTTCTTTTTGACTGGGGATTTACTACTGCAAGAAGATTTGAAATAAACTACTAATTGTTTGTTTAGAATATAAAAATATGCAAATACACAGGTTATAAAGAAAGACTTCCTGATATAGATTATATGGAGATGTATGTTCTATAAGATCATTAATGTAATAAAGCATTTTAGACACAGTTGTGTTTAATGTTATGACATATTTCTCACAGTTTGTTGAGAAAGAAAAAAAATCTAGTGTTGACCCAAATATTTTTTTTAATATTCTTAATTTAGCAGGGAGGGGAAGAAGAAAGGAAATAGAAAGAAGGCTGAACTTAATAATTAAATTTGTAATCTCTATAATATACTTCACATGTAAAAGCAGAATGACCAAAAAAGGGATGCTGTCAGTATTCAATTCTCCATGTTTGAAATGTAGCCCATCTTTAGTTTGGGTCATTGCATCTATGTGGGTTGTGTTAAGAATTATGCAATGATATTTAGATCTTTAAGCAATGTAACTTCTTGCTTTAAGTAAGCTCTGAAACAGGAGGAGGAGAAAGGGAATTTGTTCCTTCCCCAACTTGGCTTTGAAGGATGAGATTCATACTTGATTTTGTAACACTGAAGCAACCATTACATTAGTTCTAATTCCAGATCACATTTCGAAAGGTGGTTGATTGTGGGTATGCACTTTAGACAGATGTATGCATGGGGGGGGAGCTTTTCTTGGTGAGGAATTGATGCTGGAGATCCTTTGATTTTTCTTTGGTCACTGAAAAATATAAGATGAACTCTCAGATGTTCCAAAAGCCTGTGATACTGTGGAGCCCCTGGCTGAAGTGGTTGCTGCTTTTATGAAGTACAGATCTTTCTTCAAGATAGCAGTAAGAAAATAAGTGATTTAAAGATGACATAGAAGTTTTTTGTTCTGAATTCAATTTGTCATATGAAACTATTGCTGTGTCTGATTCTGATCAAGTCACAGGTTAACTTGATAGTTAAACTTCTGTGGTGTTTCTAGCTTTTGTTATAGTTTTGTATGGTTATAATGGATTTGGATTATAGTTGGTGAACTCTAAAGATGGCGTAGACCTGAAAGGTAAGGCAGTAACTGCCATTTATGTCATAACATCTTAGCTTTATAGCAGAGTAAAACACTGCCAAACAATGTAAGACATTGTTAACATCTGTTTGGTAATAAAAGACATCATTGGTACTGTAATGGATCATTCCTCTTAAAGCTGAACGTGGTTTCTTCCTTGTACTTCCATTGGAACCAGCGGGGGAAAATTTGGTGATTTAGAAATGTCCTAAGTCCTGGTATGGCCAAGCAATCACTAGTTTAAGTGGTCACCGTATTAAGATAATGCTTTTAGGATTCCTTTGTATTCCTCTTCTGTTTAATTTTACTGAAGTTTTTTTTTAAACATCAGAAGGCAAAGTGCACAAATTGTTTCTTGGTGTGTTTTCTGATATGGCCCGTTAGCCTACAAAATATAGGGCTAAATATTGTTGAGAAATCAACGGAGGTGTTAAAGGAAGTTTTAATAAATAAAAGTCTGGCTGACAAAGTCATTGTCTCAGGTAGAGTAGGTGATAATTAGACCTATTATTTAGAGACCAGATTTTCAGTTGTGTTGGCATAAGATTTGGAAATGATCTACAAAAAAATTTTCACTTCTGCTTTGAAGGAATTTAGCGGCTTTTTCTGTTTCTGTTTGATGGATTAGTGGAAGAATTATCTTAAAAAATAACATCTGCTTTCAGCTTTTATTTGGGTCAGGTGTTTTTGTAATATAGCATGTTTAATGTTGAGACAAAATGAAGGAAATTAATCTATCATTGAGGAAACGTCCTTCTGTGAAGTAACAGAGACAAAAATATGGCCAATGAGGGATGTGTGAGCTCCCCACTAGACGCCATTATGGAAGTGAAGCAATAGAGCTGGTTGGTCACCTCTGCCAAAATGTTCATAGTTATTTGTTTTCCATCGATACAGATGCTTTAGGAGAAGGGAAGGTGGGCCGTGGAAGTAAGAGGGTGCTTGCCAATGTGTTAGTTGCAGCTGGCTTGTCACTCTGCTCATGATTTTATCACTGAAAGTTATAGGTAAAATAGTGACATATTATTTCACCCATGATGATGTCGAGGTTGGCTAAAATATGGAGACCAAAAAACCCCTTTAGTATCTCACATTGTGCTTTTAAATATATTTGTTTGGCTTGGGATTGTTCAAGGATTCTTTTGAGATTTAATTTTTTCGTTTCATGGTACTCCAATTCGCTCTGAATTTCATTGCAGAATAATACAAAATTAAAAGAATTTTTATATTATTTAAAAATTTGTTTTTTATTAAATTGTCACATAGACCTAAGTCTTGGAAAACCTGACTTGAAAGGGGGAATAAAAGGACTAGAATTCAACCTGAAGAGAAAGTTCCTAAAGGTATGTGTAACAGCTTTCAGGTGTGCAAGAAGTTCTTGTAGATTCATGGTGGGAGAGTACAAGACATAATGAACCTGGATCACAGCAAGAGAGAGTCAGGCAAGTTGGACTTTCCTAAAATCAAATGAACAGGTTTTTGGTTTGGTTTTTTTTTTCCCAAACATAATCATACAGAAACTCTGGGATCAGCTGCCTAGAAATCCTTCACCGTCTCTGTTATGTGACACCTTAAGCTCCAGTTTAGACAACTTCTCTCAGGAATGAGAGAAGTACAGATGATCCGGGCTTGGGAAAGGAGAGGGCAACGTGACCTTTTGAGCTCTCTTCCAGTTTCTTTTCTACAAACCTAAGAATAGAATAGGACAACCATTAAAAGTTTCAATACCTCTCTTTTTTTTTTTTTTTTTTTTTTACTTGTGGCTTTAATGAAAGGGATGTAACTGCAAGTCAACATTTTTGTAGGTTGTTTGCTTTGTTGTGTGCTTGTTTAGCATGTGTTTTCTTGGGCAGTTAACTGTCAGCAATAACTAGCATGTTCAACTGCTTTCCAGGATGAAGCAGTAAGTACTATATGCTATCGGATGGTTTGCCAAAATTCGAGTTGTGTTCATTTCCAAGTGTTCTTTAATACTTTCTAATGTATGCAAGGACATTAGTATGCAGCTGTTCAGGAGCGCCAGTCAATGAGTTGGTGTGATCTCTGTTTTGTTTTTGGTTGGGTTTTTTTTTTCCATTGCTTTTGAAAAACCTCTCTTCAGAATGTGCCAACTTTCCCTATTCTGCAATTTGGCTTTAAAGATATGAGGCACTGCTCTGGAGCGTTTTCATCCTGTGGGTTTTTTAATCTGGTGTGGCCTGCTATTTTATGAACTCCCTAAGTGCATTTGTGTAACTGCTTATTCAGCCCTCATGAGTTTATTCATGACTATATCGCTAAAGCATTTGGGAGTTCATTATGTTCATGCTTCCACATGAATGAAGTTGTTTTCTCTGAAAGTGGAGTTTTTAAAGAATTTTCTTCTTAATTTCCAAAGCTGTTGACCTACTGTTATGTAATTGTGCAATTACTACTTATGCAATAAAAGCTCAGCATTTGCATGCTTCTCATTTGGCTGCGTACACTGATTTAGGTGGCTGAATCTCCAGGAGAGGTGGATGGGAATTCAGGTGCATGGACCATGTTCACTGCTTGCACCCTTTCATACGTGCACTTCCTTTGTTGTTTGGGGATTTTTTGTTTGTTTGTTTGTTTCCCCCTTCCCATCCCCCCAAGCATAGCCTTAGTCATGTGTAGTAAACCAAATGAGACTCTTGATGAGAATGATGGTATTGACTGTTCCGCCTGAAACCTGTGCCCAAAAATTTGGTGATTAGATTTATCTGTTGGGTGATTAGTTTTCTCTCTTGTTCATCCATAAGGACAATTCTGTCTATAATTTTAGAGATTAGGGATGCATTTTTCTTTAATCACATGGTGTGCCTGGACAGAAGACCCAAAAATATGCTGCTGAAACACTAGCATTTCTTTTATTCTTCATGGCCTGAATGAGTGTTTTGTGAGATCTAATTAAGCTGAATCTTGGGAGGCCCACCTGGAGAAATAGTCTGATGAAATTGGTTGAATGAACTTGTAATTAAAGCAGGCACCCACTAATGACTGAGGTTTTTTTGTTGTTTGTTTGTTTTTCTTTAAGGTTTTATCTACTGAAAATGTGTACTCAAAGGACCTTAATTTCTTTTTTTTTTAACAGATTTGCTTCAAAAGTGTCTGGGTGGAAGTGCATTCACTCACTATTTAATAAGAAAAAATTCAACCTTTTGATGTGGAAATACTTACATATTGTTTAGACTGTGCAATTTGAACTGTTCATGAATCCAAAGGTTTAGTAAAACTATTTCCAGACTGTTTTCAGTGGCTGATTGGCAGCTAAATACTTAAGATTTATCATAGGAATTAAATTTTTTTCTACTCTCAAACCTGGTTCTTTTCGTCTGCCTCTTTCTCAGGGTCAAATTCTTGAAAACTTCCTTTTGGATGGTTTGAAGAACTGTCTGCTTTCTGTTGCCAAAATATAGCCCATGGAAACATGGCAGTACTTCATGTGGTTCTGAAATCCAAAGCAAGGCTATGTGGAATGTGCTACGTTAGCATGGCAGGAACTGGGATTCGTTTGGTTGTTCCTAAATTAAAACTGATTTATGCCCATGGAAGCTACTAAAGCTTCTAAGAACTTTTTTTTTTCATTTTTCCTTTTCTTCCCCTCTTAATTTGAAATTTCCATAGAAGAAAGCATGTTTCTAGGTATCCAAGCAGGTGGAACCATACCCAAGAAATTTTAAAGACAAATCCGGAGGATATCTGGTATCTACCCCTAGAATCATGAGGGTTTTCTTAGCAGTCTGTTCAAGTTCAGAAATGAATCTGGAGTTTTCTGTATTCTGTTGATCTCACTTGTTATTACAGACTGTTCTCTAGATCGATCTAAGTGGTACTGTTGCTTGAAATTGAGTTCCCATTAAGTCCACCGCACTATATTTTGCATTCCTTTCTGGTTTGTTCCAGACAATGGCGCTCTGTTGCAGTAGTAAATTTGTGATGTTCATGAACATTAACTAGAAAACAAAATAGGTAAAATAATACACAAAGAAATTCTTGGGCTATAATTGAAGTAGTTTGACCCCTAATAAACCATGTTGGACTTTTGAAGTGATTTCTGAAAATCTCCCCTATAGAAACAATTGATAAAAATTAACTTGAACCAAAATAATATGTAGGTGGCATTGCTTTGTCGTTGACTCTGTCTTTTTTTTTTTATTACTACTTATGTTGCAGCTGAACCTCTTTAATATATTAAAAATGAGCCAAGAATATATGTATATGTAGTAACTATATCTTAAATTAGAGATTATATTGTTTCACTCATCTTCTGGGGAAGCTGGAAAAGAGATTAGTGGACTGTTTTGTAAATGTTATTGCATGTTGTAATCTAAAATAATGAGTATCTCATTGTATTAGTAGAATTACTCATAAATTTACATTCCTTGTTTTTCAATCTCGGCGTGTACATTGCTACAGGGGAGTACATTGCTACAGGGGAATTGCAGGGCTAAGTATGCTGAGTCTTAGAAACATTTATTAAGTTTTCCTTTCTGTGATTAAAATGTGTCTAATTCCAAAGTGCTTTAAATTCAAGTTTGAACATATATTTTAATAAATAGCTTTTCATTTTTTTGAATAAATTGAGAGTACTTTAAGTTGTATACCAGAACCTTTTGTAGTTTAAGCATTTGCAGTATGTTAAGTTTTTGACACTAAGAAGCCTTAAGAATTGGTTGCTTTTAGAAGAGGAGAAAGGAGGAATCTAAGAGAATGCTTTCATTTGTTTTGAACTCTTCTCTCACTCTGAAATATTTAACGTGGTAACACTTGTGAGGATTATATATTTTTTTGCTAAAAAGGATCTTAGAATCTAAACCTTAAGTATTCTGTCAAACATTTTTATGCTTTTTTAATTCTTATTTGAAATAGAATTGGAGGAACTCTGAAGGATGAGAATTGATCTTTCATTGGTAAGAGAGATGGTTAGAGTCAACCCAGCACGACTAGGAGTGGAAAGTAAAATAAACCAGCTTGTGAAACTTTGGGATACACTTGCTGCTTTCTTGAAGTACCTAAAGTATATGAAAAAAATATTAGTTGTTTAGGTCTGTAAAAATGCTGGCTGGCAAGTAGTGTGTTTCAGTATTTACAATACTTAGATTACTATTTGATTGCTTGTTATTTTAATTACAACCACTAAAGTGACAATTAACTGCCAGACATCAGCATAGGAGCTGATCTGATTTACCATACCAAAGGTTGAACAAAGGGATGGAAACAACAAGAATTCTTTCCAGTATCCAAACAAATATCTCTTCTAAAATAGCTCTGTCAGGAATTTTGCTTTTAAAAAAGCCAAGTAAATGAAAAAGCCTTCATTTGATTTAAAAAGAGATTTTGCAACTTGGTTGTAAATGCCACCTATAATGTTGGAACAAACAAGTTGTGACTAACAAATCCATCATAAATGTATTGGGTGTTAATTTGATACTAATGTGGGATTATGCAAATAAAAAAAATTTAAAAAAAAAAGGAAAAATTTAAAAAGGCAACTTAAAATTGACATTGAGATGAAAATGCATATGGAATTAGAGATCTCAGGAATATTTTCAAGAATTCCATGGAGACAGTATTTCTCCATCTCAGAAGGTGGTAAGGAGATTGTTGCGTATCTGCAACTGAAGATTGATTGAAAAAGGAGGAGAGTTGTTCAGACTTTACAATGCTTGTCAGAAATTTGAGATGATTGCTTTTGGAATTGTGTCTGGTTATTAGTTTATTGGCATTTGCCCCAAGCACAAGTGTTTTGAACAAAATCTGAAAAAAGCACTGCCTGCAAGTGGCAGATCTCAAAAAATTAGTAGAGAAGTTCTGGCTATGAACCTGCACTCCGTTAACATAATGTTGCCGTTGAAATAAAACCAAGAGTGTTGAAGAGAAATATAATGTTTGGACTACTGTATCTTTCAGTTACTCAACCCTTCACATTCCTAGCAAGAAGGTCACATGTTGTGTCAGGACCAGGGGAAAAGAAATAGATGGTGGCAGGACTAATGAAACTCAGTTCTAATGCTTCGGAGGTGACAGTGCAATTTGATGTTCCTTCCTTCCTTATCCTCCACTGAAGTTGGATTCCTTTTGGCTGTACAAACTTCACTGCTGAAGGAAAACATGCTTGGTGATTTTTTTACAGTATTCGTTGGGGGTTTTTTTTGTTTTTTTGGTTTTTTTTCTAAATAAAAAAAGCCTAATATTTCAGTGTTGTGTTCCACTGTGCATTCCTGTGAACAGTTGCATCAGCATTGCTGGGAGTATTTATGGAGAGAAGCCCTAAGGCCTGGTCTTGTTGCTCAGAGACAATTGATATCTATTTGTTTTGCTGTCTCTGTCCGAAGTTGTCACTGTCCATATGGCATAGCTACTATGGCAAATATGAAACTTTATCAGTCGTATTCCATGTGACAGAGTTTTTATTCCTTCACTTTAAAAAAGGTGCTTGGCAAATGCACAGTACATATTAAAATAAGTGATGTAGTTTTTAATGTAAAACCCTCAGAATTCGGTAAATGTTAGAATTCTAATAAAATAAATTGGGTCTGCTGTTCCCAGCGAGGACATCTTTTATTATTCATATGTTCTGTTGTCAACAGGATTTCTGCCTTATTCAGTGTGCAGGAGGTGTCGTTTCTTGTTTGTGCTTGATTTCTGTGCAGCCTATTTGTGGAGGTCCAGCAGTCTGGTACATAGAAGGGTCAGTGCAAAACTTTGGGAAAAGAAGCTATTGCTTATGAGCTCTTCTACCTTGTATTGCAAAACCTGGAATGTCTACAGTTTTCCAAGAAGTAGGTTCTTCTGGATAGTTCAGATCCTTAGGAATGCAGCAATGGTGGGTATTAGAGTTAAAATAAGAAAAGAATATCTTTCCTGGGGAAATGTGATGGATTTTTCTTCCTTTTCCTGATGCAATGCTAGAAGGGTTTGCATTTGCTGTTTTTCCCTGGGGTAATTGCCAGCTTTAGCAGTCTGTCCTTGAGCCATGGCAGTCTGAATTGCAGAGAAGCCAGTCACTCAGCTGGGTGCAATGTGTGACCTGATCCAACAGATGATTGCCTCTAAGAGGGGAAATCCCATTCCTTGTCCTGTAGCTGTAGCACTTTTCTTCCTTTGCATCAAATCCTTGCTGGCCTGCTTGACAGACTAGTTCAGCTCACTCAGTCAGTACAAGTTAATATTTTATTTTTTTTTGTCCTGATCTTGGTTTTATTTTTGTTCTTCAACATATATTGATTTGTTGGGTACTCAAATACCAAGCTGTACAAGTGAAGAGTGGATCTTCTATCTGAAAGAATGGAATGAAGATTACTTTCTTTTAGCAGCAGTGACCTATTAGGTTGACTCGCTAGCTGACTGACCATACCTTTGGAAGGGGATGGTGTACTTTAACACAGGGCTGGAATATTTGAACATATGAATCACTGCTCAATATCATGTCCTTTGAGAAATCAGGCCTAGGAATCTCATATTAGCTGTCTGAAGGCTTTTAATACCTTTGATCTCAACCTTCTTGTGCCTTGGTTTCCTGACTTTGCAGATCTGGAAACACCCCTCCTTCACCGTACAGGCTTTATAAAAAGAAGTGAACGTATGAGCATTCAGGTGTTATAGTAGACAGTGCCAAAGAAAAGCACAGTAAGAATTTTTTAGGAATTTCTGTACAATAAACAAATTCTTGCTGAATAAGGGAGGTTCTCTCTCATAATGTTTCTTTGCGTTTAGAACAATGCAGAGCATGTTACTTTATAATGTTAGTGTTTCCTAACTTTGGCATGCCTGATTTTGCACCCTTAATCATGCTCATTTAATCTGATTTAATTGTGTCAAGTAAGTTTTCTCTGCACTCAAACATAATTGAAAAGACACTAAGACCAAGCCTTAAAACCAGAGTCTGGGATACGTGTACTTACCATGGAAGTTTAATGTGCATTTTAGTGTAAGCTATGCAAAATACCACTGGTTCTTTGGTTGTATATTGTGACTTTATTGATCCTTTAATCACTTTAATGACTTATCTCCTTAATACATAAATGCTGAGTATAAGAGGTTTCAAACAACTAAACAATATAAAGCTAGAATTAAAACAATTAAGTTGTATTATAACTGGTGGTCAAGTGATTTCAGATAGAAGTTTCATTACCATGGAGATCTCTCTTGATTGATTACAAAAATGAGTTTAGGAAATTGTATTTTGTGCTTGATGACAAAATTGTGAAACTAAATAGGAAAGAGTAAAACCACACTCAACTTTTGTGCTTGCTCTTGTTCTTTTTGCCCCTGTTTCTTCTTCTCTCGCTATAATTTGGGGTTCTCATGCTCTTAAACCCAGTGCTCCTATCTCTTTTCTGTTCTGGGATTACTTAGACTGAGCAAAGCTCATGGCTGTAACAACTGCCTGGGATGTGTTCGTCTCGTGACCAGTCTGATGTGCAAGCATCATGTCTTGGATTTTCAGTAATTTGAAAGGCAGAGCTATTGCTGCTTACTAGAGGTTTTGCCAACTTCTCTCTCTGTTCTCTGGATCAGAAGTTTTCAGGAATTTATCAATACAGCTTTGAAAATTAACCCTAAAATACTTCTTAATTTTTTTTTTTGCCAAACAGCCTGGAGTATTTTTGACCAGCTCTTATCAATCAATGTTTTTAAAATTGTAACTTCCGACTTAGAATTGATTAACCACATTTCCCTATTGCAAACGTTAAGTTTAAAGAGAAATTCATTTGAGGTCTTAACTTTCTGTAGCGTGTAACTACTGTAACTGGAGACTACCAAGAGACAAAGTAATAAAGAGAGGATTACAGCCAGAGGAAACAAACACTGATTCTCAATGCTGATGTTTCAAAAATCTTCTGAAGACAAATCTGTTTTTTCAGAGGCCAGATATCTGGACACCTGGAGTATATTTGATCATGTTGAGAGATTAAATTTAATTTTTGCTTTATTCACTGCAGAAATTGTAATCGATGTCCTAGACTTGTACAAAGTCAGAAACTTTTTTTTTCTTTTTGGATGGGATAACAGAGACTGATCCAGCAATTCAGGCATAACAGATGGCAGAGTTTCAGGAATGGAATGAAAATTAAAGTGAGATTATAAACTAGGTATAAAGTACATGCGAAGATTTGTTGAGAGAAAATAGTAAGTGCTTCAAGGGTCACTATTGGACACATCTAAGAGCTTGGGTTTTCAAGCTCTTTATGGTTGTATGATGATTATTTTGTAAGTGTTCTGTGGGATGAAACTATATTGCTTTGAGCCCTGACCCTTGCTTTGATAACAGACATCATTTTGGGGGTGGGAGCAGATGGGATACTCATGTTGCTCCTCTGCTGAGAGGAGCAAGGTTCTCTAACTCTTCTCTAATGATATCAAGGAGTTACAATATCATACTGTAAATATAACTGCAGTAGAGAATAATAGAATAGAAAAATAGAGTACAATAACAAACCCCATGTTTACATAGGGGATACTTTGAAATAGCAGTCCTTGACTAGCAATCCCAATTATTTTCTGCACAGCTGCTCACATACCAGAAAAAGAATGTCTTGTTTTGAATTAGCCTCATGAACTTCAACAGGGAGTCTTATTTATAGACTGAAAGTATTTGCGTGGATCTAATCAGGAATGATATAAATTAATGTCTCATCATAAACGAGTGTGAAGACTTGTAAAGTTTCTCTAATATTCCCTTTGCCAAGTTAGACAAGTAGTTTCCAGCTACTACACATGGCACAAATAGAGATTTGTGCTACTCTTTCTACAGGGTGCTACGAACAGTTGTTTCCCACTTCTAGCAGGTGGCAACATGTATTTGTTTACTGGTTTAGTGGGCTACTTTTATGAGAAATATGTCTGTAGCCTAAGAATAAGGCACTAGGAATGCTGGCTTCATGGTAATTGTTTGTATGCCACGAAGTTGGAAAATTAACTGCCTCCCTACCTTGAATAACCAGTTTTGGAAGTTGAACTGAAAAATACGGTTATTTTTGAATATCCTGAGTGCTTTCTATGAAATGCTGAAATGATTTCAAAAGCAGATAACCAAACCTGAGGCCTCTGTCTCAGCTGGCTCTTCTTTCTCTTACAGAGTAGTCTATTAGACGTTCTTGCCTACCCCTTTCAGCTTTGAATTCCTACCTCTGCCATGCCTCAGATGTAACCAGATAGGTAGAAGATACCTTATTCTAGACTTCTTTTGTCCAGAACACTTTTGGTAGGTGAGAGATGTGAGGTTTAATCTTTCAGCTAAAGTAAAGCATTTTGGGATGCTGTATGTAAAATGTGGACGATTCTAAATCTTTCTCTAACTTTTTTCTTCAGGAAGCATCTGGTTTTTTAGCTGATCTCTGATGGTGCCTGCTGGCCACTTGGGCATTGTGGCTACAACCACAGTGGCTAAGTGGATTTGTTCATGTTTATGGGGGAGCTTTTCCCAAGTGTGAGAGAGACATCTCACAGCAGAAAGCTCAGAGGTGCTTGTTGGCAAATGCCACAGGTATGTTGGTGGAGTCTGTCTTCATAGGTTTGGGGAAACTTCAGTAACTTTTTGGGTGAGAGGCAACAGTTGTCATTGGGGTATGGCTGCATAAGTCTTCAGAGTGCAGTCTAATAGTTTGTGTTCAATGTAACAGAGAAGTGGTAGCATGAAGGAAAAGGGATGAAGTATCCAAAGGTAAGCCAAGTACATTTTATAGTAGCGTTCTGGAGGCTATAAGGAAAGGTCTCTGTTTAGGTCAGAGAAAAACCCACACAATGAAATAATGGAAGTGTCTGTTACTAACAGCCTGGACTAGAATTTTAGTTACGTATGAATTACAGACCTTTGAATCAGCAGTAGTTAGGTCTGGCTTGAATGTGAGCACCTGGAGGGGCCAGAGTCTGAACTTGGCTCCAATGTTACAAGTCGAAGTAGTAAACATATGATGTCATTGATGTCTACTGTGACCAAGGCTTGATTTTGCCTTTCCTACCACACAGATATATACTAATGTTCAGCTAAAATAAAAGGAAAACCCTACAGCCAAGGTCTGTCCTCAAGAGATGTTTTAGTGTGCCACAAGCCAATAAATCAATTAATCTAAGGTCAGCCTTTCAGTTAATGCTGAACATTTCTCACAGACAGAAGCTTTGGGGCAGGATGAAGAGGCAAATTTGCAGTTCCTGCTATTGCTTGGACATAGCAGCTATCACAGACATTGATTTAGATTTGAGGACATGTTACTGTACTTGTTAATTAATAGCTGAAATCTGGAGGTGCTTTTCTCAGTAACAGTTACTGAAACAGTTAAAAAGTCTGGTTTTAGCAGAAGCTGATTGTTCTTGCATGAGAAAATATCATCTTAGAGTAGATAAATTTGATGTGAAAATAGCTTTCTCTTGGCTAATAAAGAGAATGCTGCTGAAGGAATATGTGTTGTGAAGACATGGAAGAATGCTTGCAAATGGTTCTTGCAGATTAGAATCACAACCTGTGGTGTGTAAGGGACCTCTGTAGTGTACATTGTCCAACGTCCTATCAAAGCAGAGCTGCTGACAGCAAGAGGTCATGCCAGCTGTGGCTTTGTCTGTCTTTCTCTTTTTGGAGACCTTCAAGTTGCAGCTGCTGCCATTTCTATGGGCAACCTATGCCACTGCTGCACTGCCTACTGCCTGCAGAAAAAGTCTGAGGCCAGTTTGAACCTCCAGAGCTTCAACTTGCCTTATGATCCTTCTTCCTTTCTCTGCTGCTGGGAACAGTTTGGCTTCCATAATAGTTCTTGTACCCTAAGCTGACTCTCATTCATTTTGCACCCACGGCAGTAAAATCTGCAAGACCTTTTCAGCAGGGCTGCAGTCTGTTCCTGCTCTGTACTGGTGCGTGGGGTCGTTCTGGCCCAAGTGTGCAATTTTCTGCTTCTTATGAATGCACTTCTGTTGGCCTCGTCCTCTAGTTTATCCAGGTTCCTTTGAATTAAATCTCTACCATATAGCTTATCAGTCTCCCCCTTTCCAAGCTTGACAGTGTCACTGTATTTGCCTTAGGAGCGTTCTGTCTCTTCCTCTGCTTTGCTGATAAAGATATCAAGCAATAATAACTCCCAAGGTTGCTCAGTTTATTAAATGCCACCAGCCAAGCAACCGATTTAATCTCTTTGGGCTTAATGGTGCAGCCAGTTTACAGCCCATCGAACCCCTTGACACAGCTCATGCTTCTTCACCTTCCAAATGAGACTGCTGGGAGATGCAGTGCTTTGGCCAAACTGGACTCTCTTGTCACAGGAGGGCATTGGGGTTCGTCAAGCATGATTTGTCCTTGGTGGATCCACGTTGGCTATACATACATACCCTCTCCTTCACGTGTTCTTGTGCTTCTGTGAGATGATTGTCATAATATTAAATGCTAAAATAATCAGTGTGGCTATGCGTGATCTCTGTGATACTAGAGCCCTTCCTGCACCAGCTTCTCTTCAGTACAAAGAAGCAGAGTTTTGCTTGCATTTTGTAGGGGAATCCAGAAAAATCACCTGGAACGTATTTCCTTGGTTTTATAATAAAGTAAATTGTTTGTACAAACTAAACTGTACTGAAGTAATCAGATTTCATGTAGTAAGTAAAAATCTCATACAGAAAACTGCATGTTAGTGCTGAGTAGCTTTAGTGCTGTAGTCTGTGATGTTTTGTAAAAGTTTTCCCTTGAAAAGATAAAAATAAAAATCCCACAACAAAACAAAGTATTGACCCAGACTTTGCATTCTCAGGATTTGGAAGAAGATGTGGGTGTATAAAATGTGTATTACCACATGGGGAAACACTTTTGTGCAATGTAAAATACAGGGTTATCTGGCTTGGCTGGCTGCTGTCTTATTCCTACTAAAGCAACCTTGAAAATTAGAGGAAAGCAGGAATTGTATGAAAAGAGAACAGAATTTGCCTCTAGCGAAACATGTTTACAGTAACAGCTGCTCTCAGAGGAACTGCAGGATGTTTGTAAAATAGTTTATTTTTATTTTTTATCTATGTAGCTGGTAAAGAATCAAATGAATCGACTTAAATATATAGGAACCCAGTGTTAATGTTCTTATAAACAACTACATTTTCCCAGTTGAGGGTTTTTGAATAGTCTGTGAATGCTTTTGAAGAGAGAAATTTAGCAATAGCTAACAGAAATAATCAGAGTGGTATTTTCCATGTAGTTATGGGAAGAAGGTTGTGTTTGGTTTTGGTTTTGTGATGCATCATAAGCAGGCACTTACCTTTTGGGGGCATTTACGTGTTACATCTGATTTTGGTGGCCTTCTGTCTTACAGGACAGAAGGTGAGGGTGAAGTGTCACAAATTAAAAGTCAATTAAAGTTCACTGGTGGTTTTTTTTTTTAAAGCTTTTTTTTTTTCCCTGCATGATTTGTCTCTTATGCCAATCTTTTATAAATGCCATCAGCAAAAAGCTAAATCACAAGCAAGGATCTGAAGTTTTTATAGTTCACATATGGGGTGCTGAAGCACTGGGTAGATATGGTTATGACTACATCAGAATCAGCACAGAAAAATAAATGCAATTGAGTAAGCCTGGTTCTTTGAACTACACAAAATGCGAAAGTTTAGCAAAAAGCGTATCTAGTATAAAAAATAAAACCCAACCAATCAACAAATGTGTGAAGACCCGGACACTGTAGTAGTTGCACGAGTGTCCTGTGGTTATGTACATCTCTTCTGTTTCCAGTTCCAGCATTTAAACTACTGGTAAGTTCATAAAAGCTGTTCTATTGCATTAATCTTTGCCTGCTGTTTTAAACTCAAAGCTGCACTACTTTGTCATGACACAATCTAATATCTCTGAGAAGACAAGGTAAAAAAAAAAAAGCTCCAAAAGATACAGCAGCCTTGTAGCAACTGAAGTATTGGTTGTTCTTCCTTTTTTTTCAGTTTATATCATCTGAACTTGTGTGATGATGCAGCATGATAAAATTTTGCTTGTATTCATTCTGTTTATTTGCTGTTAGAGGTTAGATTTCTGAATCATGAGCCTTTTGTCAACTAATGAATATAGGAAAAGTCGGTGCTTGAATATACATTTAAAGTTCTTGTTCATTTTACTTAAACTCTGAAGAGGTTTCAGACTAACATATATTAGGAGGATTTGCACATTCTCTTCTTGGTTATCTCTCATACTGTGTTTCCACAGTTGCATTTGAAGATGACTTCATTTGTCCATCCATTTGAGTGCTTTGCCACATTTTCTGAGCTCTCGACAAATAGAGTTTATTTGTAGAAGATTGAGGTACATTCTTAACGAAGAATAGGTAGTACTGAGTTTGATTTTTGATTCAATTTTTCTAACGCATGTGAGTTCTTTTTAGGCAAAGTGCCACTCACTTTGTCAGCGTTGAACACCTCATTTGGCCTTGTTGTTTTAAGTCTCCTGCCATGGATGGAATGTTCCAGAGGTGTGTTTATTTTATCAGCTTACACAAAAGAAACATTTCAACATCAGTCTTTGTTCTTCAGACTGGAAACTAAATCTCATGCTTTTTACAAATGTTATATTATTGCATGTTGCTATTAAATGTTGCAATGCTGTGTACTGACTACTGTCTTTTAAAGCCTGTATATTCACAGGTATATATACAGCAAAAAAGAACTAAGGTGTTCTAAGTACTATACTTCTTTGGAAGAGAAAAAAAAAAAAGCATATAAAGGGTTGAGGAACAAAGTGTGTGAATTAACAGTTACTTAATAGCTATTTAAATTGTGATAAACTGCATATGAACTATAAATAAGAACATTCTGAACTGGAGAAAAAATGTATAGCTCTCATGTATCACCTTCAGAGCCCTATGCTCAAAGTAAAATAGCTTAATCCACTGTGACTCAAAATATTCATAAAATATCTAGTAAAAGTAAGGTATAGAGGTATTTGTGGTTTATGCTGTATTTAATGCCATATGAGGTTTTGGTGCTGCGATACTTTCCATTTTCTCTAATAAATCCAGAATGTACATTCAGTGCTGTATTGCATATTTGTTGCTTCTGCTTATGACCCTTTTACTATCAGAGTCAATGAAATGAATCACTTGCAGAAGACACCCTAGGGACAAGTTCTCTATTAAGATGACTTAACAGGTCTTTCATGTCTCCTAGTTGTACAATAAGAACAAGTCTAAAGTCATCTTGGGTGGAATTTCTGGATGCAAAGGGTGTGTGAAATGTCTTTGGTAATTTTTTTTTTTTCCTTTTGAATTTAACAATTTATGGTGTTGTAACTACGAGAGAGAAAAATATTTGGAATGACTCTAATGAACGCTTACAGAATTGATGCCTATAGCAGAAGCATGTGGATTGAATTAAGTTTTATAGCTGGGATTGTTTTGGTTTTGTTTTTCGTTTGGGTTTTTTTGTTTTTTGATGAAGAAAACTGCATCTATCCGTGTAGACAGAGAATTTACTTTGTCAGAAAGGAAGTACTACAGGCATTTCTGGAGTGTGGTGCAGTTGTGAGCAATATTCAACATTATTAGACTGTAGTCTATAATGGGAAATAATGAAGAAAATACTATTTTACAGTGTTGCCCACTTACAACTGATGCTTTCAGTGTTTTGTAGTTGAGACGAGGACAGATGGGAAGGAAAATTATAACAAAAGGTAAAAATGGAATGTGGTAAACTTTTTTCTGAAAGGGAGTGAAAAAAAAAATAAATCACAGAAAATATTAAAATACATGTCTGAGATCTTTTCCTGGAAAAATGTGCTCTAGCAGGCACA
Source organism: Actenoides lindsayi (assembly GCA_025331215.1). Lineage (NCBI taxonomy): Eukaryota > Metazoa > Chordata > Aves > Coraciiformes > Alcedinidae > Actenoides > Actenoides lindsayi. The sequence continues at coordinate 26,279 of WTSP01026168.1, forward strand.
AGTCTACGACACGTTTGTCAATAGAAGACAGCTGAGTTAGTGTGGCTGTCAATAGAAGAGAAGACACTATGTATTTTATCTTCAAGAAGAAACACTGCTTTGGAACAAATGTAAGAGGATCAATATCAAACAGTAAGGGCCTTTTTTTACTGCTTTACTTGCCTTTTTTTTTTTTTTTTTACACTGAGAGAATTTATGCTGTGTGAGAGCAAAGTTTTAATCTTTGCAAAAGTAGCAAACAGATCTTAAACTGAAGGCTTCTAAGTTGGTGGTTTGGTTTTTTTGTGTGACTTGTAGATTCAGTTTCCCTTGTTGGAGATGTTCAACTATTAGTCTGAAAATACATAAATGTTTCTTTGAGGATTTTTTTAATATATCATATATAGGCATCAGAACTTCCAAGTTTCAACATCTTTAAAAAATAGTTTGAAATATCTCTCTAGGGTTAATTAAATCTGAATAAAATGTCTTTACTACTTTTTAACATAAACACATTTAAAGGACAAGTAAACTTCATGTTTGACTGCTGTGTTCAAATGAGCTCAAATCAACCCTAGTAGAAAAGCACTGATATAATGTTTATATTTTTTATTACGTATTTTATGTCTTAGGCTTTCATAAGGGGACTAATTTTATTTTCCTTTGTATTAGTCTCTTCAGGGACTTCAGTGTCTGACTCAATTAAGGGCTCAGAAAAAGGTGTCTCCAGCGCGATATTGCCAAACTAAATGCGTTAGGGTGGGACATGGAGGTACCACGGATCAGAGGAAGACTGGCTGGCACAGTCCTCGGAGCTCTTTTTACTGCATGAAGTAAAACTAGGGAGTCCTGAGGTGCTTGCACGCATGAATTTTTCTGATTATCTTTTTCTTTCCCTTTTGCTTTTTCTTAAGACTAAAAACTTGAAAATGATTGGACAGTAGTTTGTCTGTACATTAGTCTAAATCACAGGCATACAGGAAGAATCACTTGAATAGCATTTTATTAGGTATACTCTGAGTGGTGATTTTTCCTAAATGAGTAAAGCTTGGTTTTCTTCTGAGATTTTACTTTGTCAGGTTTCCTGTAGACTTTCGTACCAAAACCTAGAAGCAGTGCAAATAATTTGAGGTTCGTGGTTTGTTTAGTTGAGTTTTGTTTTGTATTCTTTTTTTCTTTTCCAAGTTGGGAATGAATACTTGCTCATTGTCAGTTACAATTTTGGATCCTCACAAAATAAGTCTTTGTTGTGTTTCGGGAAAAATCTTCCCTTTGCCCAGTGACCTGTTGATATTTGCACCTTGAAGCGCTGCTGTTCAGCAGCATTACGGTGGGGTGTTCTTGGGGCGGTAAGGCGTTCCTGGTTTCAGTGGACTGAAGAGGATTGTTTTAGCATGACCACAGGAAATTGGATATAAGCAGAGTAGCACCATGACATCCCCATTCTTTGCCTTCCCTCTGATCTTCACCCATGAGCTCTCAGCAGAGCGTTTTCCGTATTGCCTAGCAAAGCTCCATCCTCTCAAGCCTTCCCCACTGCACAGAAAGGGCTGCTGTTGCCCATCAGTGGCTTCCCTGCCTATTGTGAAAGCATCTCCATTCCCAGATTGGCTTCCTAGGAGGTCTGCATCAAGGTGTACATTATTTTTCCACCCCCTCGCTTTCTCTGAGTTTATCTTTGCTTAGTCCTGTGGGGATCTCATCTGCCTCTCTTGCTCGAGCAGTCCTCTGGCAAGGCTCTAAGCATAGCTGGCATCAAGCAGTTCTTGTGTTTTGTGGCAGCAGGTTGGCAGGAAGCATTGTACAAATTTTCTAAGAAATCTTATTACTTATTAAAGCTCTTACCTGCTGAAAACATAGGAAGGTACCTTATACTTCTATGGATTACGGTTCTAGAAACTGGCAGATCTCAGCTTTTCATTAACCTCTTGCGAGGCACCCAGTGTGGGTATGTAACGTGTGTGCACTGAAGAGATGGCAGATGCTGGGGGGGAAATCTGTCATAAATACTTAGAAAAGCTTTGAACAAGTTGACTCTGAAGAAGTCAAACCATAACCTTCTCTTTGATGAGCTGGACAGATTGAACTGGGTTGGTTTGTTTGTTTTTTTCCTCTCTTCTGTTAAGAACATTTTTCAGTTTTCTGATTGTCCCAGTATATTTTCTAACGAGCCTTACTCTTCAGCCTTCTTACTGAGGTGGAGACTCTAGGTCTCTACTAGTCTAGTAATGATGATCCCACTGCTTACAGACTTTCTTATTTTCTGTCTAGTGTCCATATACCAAAAGATTGTATTTTATACCCCGTAAAGCAATACTAAATGGTATTTGTTGTCTTACTACTAAGTGGGTTAATGCACTTAAAATGTTGTCATGCTGTCTACTTTTGTCTGTATTTCACTAGATCTGCCCATACTCTGTATCTACTCTTCTGATTGTTCAAGCATCTAAGAACAATTAAGGTAGTTTCCATATAATTTTCGAGGGGGGGGAAATACAAACTTTTTAAAGGTGTAAAAGTGTTCTCTTGGTAGCGCTATGGGAACAACAGCCTTTAAGTATGTTCTGCAATAAAAGCTGCTCTGTGACAATAGACTTCTGTATTTCATGGAGGCATTCCCAGAGCATTAGCCTAAAGGACTTCAGTTACATCTGTACAACTCCAACCATAATCTGTTTGAGATGTGAAGACCATATACATGTTGGCATAATGCCAAAAATTAAGAATGCTGCAACTGGTCCCTGCCTTTTTGAAAGACAGAGTAATAGTTGATTCACTCTGGGTTATACAAAACTCCCTAAGTTATTTTATGACATAAAAGCAAACTGCTTAGATCACTTCCCAGAGTTGTTGCAGTGTTTGCCAAAACGACGAGGGTACGGTCAGCATGATTCTAGATGTTGTCTAAGCCAGTTGTAGGTTGTATGAAGTTACATTAGTCTGGGCTGTGCTCTAGGAGTCCTGCATCTTCTGCTCAACCCACAGTCCTTTTGCTTACCTGGAGCAAGAAATGGACAATTGCTTAATAACTAAAAACGTGGTTTTGTTTTTTTGGAGACAGTGTGTCACAGAGATGGGTTTTGAGTCATTTTGCCTTATGCTTATCTGCTAATTAATTGTTACGGCTCCTCCCCTGCTTATCTGAGGTGCAACCTCACGGCAATAAAGTCACCCTGCTTCCGATTCCGTCGCGCGTGATTTTTATTGTAAGGATTGCAGTAACACTGCTTCAGATACATTGATTGCCAAGCTTATTTTAGCTTGATTGCTTAGCTTATTTAGCTTTGTCTTAAAACCGTGAGAGATGCTTTCTTTTACGCTTGTTATTATATATTTGAGAATTAAACCAAGAAATACCGTGTGTGGAGGAGTGGAGATTGCTGGTTTGTAGCTATAGGAAATACTTTCTATTTTCTGACATGTACTTATTTAGAATCTGTACAATGTAGTTTCTTTATTGCTGTTTTTAGAACAAAGGGCCTTTGTATGAACTTTGTTTTACTGCTGTAGTAAAAAGGTTGGAGCAGATGAATTAAATGAATGCCAACATGTTCTCACTGTAATTTTGTAACGAGTTGTTCCAAGTTATTTTGGAATTGTCAGTTGTTCATTCTAATTTAACTTTTGGAGTCAGCAGCAGGTATAAGCTCAAATCTAATATACAGATCCTTCTTGTAAGCAAATAATATCAGAGGAGAAGTCTTCTGTGCTTTATATTCCGATATTCAGTCATGATCAATATTTAGTATCCCCTGTAATTCTTTAAATCATTTTTCCGTATTTATTAGTTTCTTCCTGGAGCTTTTCTTAACCTGTTGTATTTATCCTGATAGTTTGCACTTGCTATTTTCATCTCTGGAATGTTGAAAGTTGACTTTAGATATGCACTTTTTTAGAAGTATCATTTTTTGCTGAATCTCTTCAGATATGTTATATTTTAAAGAAGGTTTTGAGTAGTGATTTCCCAAACCAGTAATACAGCTGTAGTCTTTCAATTTTTAAATAAAAAGTGGGGTTTTTTTAAGGGCCAGAACTGGATGGAAAGCCAAGCATAATGCATGAACTAATATTTAGTATACTACAGATTATCTAAATTTCTTATCTTCATAGGGTCTGTATTTCTTATACTTGTAGTTAATCTATAGTTGTCCACTTTCAGCTGTAGAAACATCTGAGAAATTACTCTTTAAATTTTCTATTTCATTATTCCATTTTTTAACTTCGATAATCATACAATAGCAACAGAGTGAGATCTGTCTAGATTAATGCTGCACATTTCTTTTAATAACAGGATTTTTACAGTTATGTTTTATATGGTTGATGTATTCTTATTGTTTGCCCATTTAAACTTGAAAGCAATTAGTGATCTTGCTGTAGGAAAGTCCTTTTCTGAAATAAATTATAAGTTTGCTTTTCAATTTTCAATCTCAGCTTTGCAATAGAACTGGAGAACTTCCCCACTAATTCTGTGTTCATGATTTAAGCCTTTCTATAAGGTGAAGCGGTACCTCAAATGTTCACGTCTCCATAATGGTTGTCCAGGTGTATTCACAGAGTGATACCTAGTTTATAACTACACTGCCTAGTACTAAAGAGATTAATTGGCCTTCAAATAATTTTTGAAAGAGGTATTTCCATTCCTGAAAACAAACTTGGCTGAAAAATTAAGCTTTTAAAAGGAATTGTTGCAGAAGGCAAACAATACTGTAAGTAGTACAAATTGAGTATTGACATGAAAAGCAGGTGTGTAAGTTCTTTGCTTTTCAAAGAATCACAGAATGTTAGGGGTTGGAAGGGACCTCCAAAGATCATGGAGTCCAACCTCCCTGCCGGAGCAGGACAAAACTAGAGCAGACCACTCAGAAATGCATCCAGACAGGTCTTGAAAGTCTCCAGAGAAGGAGACTCCACAGCCTCTCTGGGGAGTCTGCTCCAGTGCTCTGTAACCCTTACAGGAAAGAAGTTCTTCCTCATTTGATGTGGAACTTCCTGTACTCGAGCTTGAACCCATTGCCTCTTGTTCTATCACAAGGCATGAGTGGCAAGAGGTTGTCCTTGTCTTCTTGACGCCCAGCCCTTGTGTATTTATAGACATTAATTAGATCCCCTCTCAGTCTTCTCCTCTCCAGACTAAAAAGCCCCAGGTCTCTCAGCCTCTCCTCATAAGGCAGGTGTTCCAGTTCCTACATCATCTTCATAGCCCTCTATTGGACTCTCTTAAGTATTTCCCTCTCCCTCTTGAACTGGGGAGCCCAGAACTGGATGCAATACTCCAGGTGAGGTCTCACCAGTGCAGAGGGGGAGGAGAACCTCCCTTGATCTGCTGGACACACTCTTTTTAATGCCACCCAAGATACCATTGGCCTTCTTGGCCACAAGGGCACATTGTTGTCCAATGGGTAACTTGTTTATCAGGACTCCAAAGTCCTTTTCCACGGAGCTTTTATTTTTAGATACTTTAGTTTCTATCTCATATTTGAATAGCAGGTATGAATCTTGAAACAGTCAAGTATGAATTGCTATATGAATCAACTGGTCTCCTGTCAAAATAGAATGCCTCTGGATTTAACCAGTAAGCTTTTAGAAAGTGCCTATCGCATAAACCCAGTAGGAAATTTATAATGAAGATATTTGAAGATTTAGACCATTTATGCACATGTATATATGTATAAAAATATAACCCCAGGTTATTTTAGATTACTGTATTAACAGCTGATTAGTAATAGGTATTTTCATCCTGCTTTTAGATAATGGAAAACATAAGGTGAGTTTGGAAAGAATCTTATTTTTATTACTTCTCAACTTTTAATTGAATATTCCATTATTCAAATCATACTTTGTCAGTTTAACTACTTTTTGAAGTGATGTTTGATTGACATATGACAATTATCCTTATTACTGCCTGGTATCATCCACAAGCAGGATGTGTGCACAAGCAGGATGTGATCTGAGCAAAGGCAGTGTGCAAAATTGAAGTGGGAATATTTTGTAATTCAATTAAATATTAATCTTTTTTTCACTTTGCATAGATTACTTTTTTATATGCATCTTACGCAGTTTTACTGGCAAATAGGATTTCAAAAAGTAATTTATTGTTTAAAAGTGATCAATTTTGGCATGTGGGCATAATTTTTTTACAGTTCAGAGATAATTATTCCATCCTTCCATTATCTTCAGGTAATAACTTGTTTCTGCAAAACTCAGGTACAAAGAGTATTACTTCTAAACATGTTACATAGAGAATACCTAAATAGTGTTAATTTACAAGGTTTTACTCCATCACAACCCCTTTTGTTTTGCAAAGAGCATTTGTTACATTGGATGGAAGTCATCCCTTTGAAAGGGATTAGTTTTTGGAAGTACACTTTTAACAATGTAAAATCTTAAGTTCACAACATTTTCTTTAATTTTCACATGCAGTTTTAAATAATTATTGCTGTCAGTGTTGACTTAGCTGTGATAATAATATGTTGTGTGTAGAAAAAAAATACTGCTTCAAAATGTTTTGTTTTTTTAATCACCCAGGAAGTTGAGCACCAAAGACTTACGGTTATGCTTTTTTTAAATAAAATGTTAATATATCAATAGAGTTGCTATTGAGATGCTGAAAAGATGCATTTAGTTTAGTATTATCTATTTAATTTTGATGGAATGATAATCAAGAAGGAAGTTTCTTTGTAACTGAGACACCCAACAGTAGTTCTTATAATTGGTTTTAGGTATGGCTTTTAATGTATAGTAAGGGTCAGATATTGATCTTGGTAAAATAAAACTTTCTATGGGGGTCATTAAATAATGTATTCTGTGCTGGCATTAGTGTAAGTTATTGCTTAATTCATCATTGTTATAGCCAAAATTTCCTTTGAAATCATTTACTGCTCTATGAGATTTTTAACTGTGCTAATTAATATGATTATTGGTTACTTCCTAATAATTAAATATCGAGAATGACTTTTGGGATGTCATGCCTTTGTCCTTTAATCTGTCATTTACAGTAATAACATCCAAGATGTCAGTATCAATTCAACTGTTATAGACTCACTATTATTAATTTATGCTAGAGCTATTTCAGTCCATAGGATATGCAGTGAAAAATATTCTAACTCCTCCGATCAAAAACTGCTCACTGGATCTATAGGCACCCATTTGTTTTCAGGATTATAGGATGTTTTATTGATTCTTAAGTTCCTGTTGTTTACTTCTACATTGTCAAATTGGACGTTTTTTAATAAGCAATAGAACATTAGGAGCTAGAATGGAGTGATTGGCTTTTAGAGCAGATGCTTTGCTGCTTCCTGAACCCGTGCTGTTTCAGCTTAACATACAGGGGTAAACAGAGCCCCTTACTAATGGCAGACTAAGGTCAAACCAAAAGTGAAGAAACAGTGAGTTTATCCATTACTAAGTCTGACCAATATCATTTCTAGAATTGCATACATACCTTATCATAGAACGCCCTGGGTTGGAAGGGACCTCCAAAGGTCATCTAGTCCAACCCCCCTGCAGTGAGCAGGAACGTACTCAACTAGATGAGATTGCTCAGAGCTTTATCAAGCCTGACCTTGAATGTCTCCAGGGATGGGGCCTCCACCACCTACCTCCATGAGCCTACTGTTGCAGTGTTCCACCACCCTCATAGTAAAGAACTTCCTAATGTCCAATCTAAATCTACCCTTCTCTAGTTTAAAAGCATTGCCCCATGTCCCATTGCTACTTGCCCTTGTAAACAGTCCCTCTTGTACTCTAACGTTAGATAACTCCTTGTACGTAGAAGAAAATGAAATGTGTCAAAAAGGATTTCTTTTAAAAGGAGACATTTTAAAAAGTTGCTTGTACTTATAATAATGATAAATTATAATAATGATAAATATAAATATAAAAACTGCCTGGTTGTGTATTTTTCATGGAATGCACATCTAATGGGAAGTGAAAGTTTGTTTATTTAGATGCAAATTTTTTTTCTTTTTATAAACCATGTTAATACTTGTAGAGTTTATACGTACCCCACCATATAATTACCAACCTGTCTGCTTTCTTGCAGATAGATTTCAAAGCATCATATAACAAACTAGTACTTCAGGGAGCAAACTTTAGTGTCAAATTGTTTGAGGAATTGGTCCCAGAGTACCTGATAGTAGAGTGTTCTTGTCACCAGTGCAAACGTAGACTAATTTTGAGAATTGATTTGGGGGAATGCACTTCCATTCAGAAGACACAGGAATGGAAATAAAATACTGAGGATATGAAGAAAGGGATTTTTTTGTTGTTGTGCAGCTCCTACTTGCCATTTGATTTTCGTCGGTCATATGTGAACTTGGATATAACTTGGTGTGATCTTGGGTTTAATGGACAAGTGTACTGAATTTGATCTCTTGCAGGCATTTAACTTTTCCTTAGTTCATTCCAGTACAATAACCTGTCTGTGTGTAGCCCATTTAAGTGTTATATGTTTCTGAAGTCTCTAGCATGGCAATCCATCAGCTTCCTGTCAGGACAGTTCCCAAGTCAGGCTGTGAGACTATGCTGATGGCAGAGTGCAACAGGGACCTTTCTCTGGGTGGCCTAGAGCTGCTCTGAGCAGCTAAGAGAAACTTGTAGTGTTCTTGGAGTTAGAGAAAATCAGATTTTCTGCTTTCTGCTGCAACAGAGAAGAGGAGGTGGAGATCCAGTGCTGGCATGCAGGGGAGACAAAAAGCTTTGTGATGCAAATGATGAGTGAACTCTCAACAAGCTCCAGCTGGTGATGGAGAAAGCTTTACTCTGGATATCTCTTCTGCAAAGCAGAAATAGATACCTCTGGTCACCCCCTGCTTTGACTTGCTTCCCAAACCCAGAGTGTGTCCTCTGGAAGAAAGAAGCCAGAGACCTGGGTCTGAGCATCTTAAACTGTAAAATACATTTGCCATGTGAAGTCCAATGGATGGGGTTGAGCATTTCTACACTTGCATGCTGCCAATAAATACTTAAGGCAAGAGCTGGATCTTGTTAAAACAACTGGGAGTGGAGAGGTTTTTTCCATCCTGGAGTTTTACTAATCAGCTAGAATGGCAATTCTTGCACAAATGAAGAGCAACCTTTATAAAATCTTTAGCCATGCATTTTATAATTTTTTTTCCCCCGATGGGCATTTTATAGGAAAAGTAACAGTTCAAAATTAAGGTCCTTAATTAACAAGTAAAGAACTGACCCAATGCCAGCAGCAACTGAATCACTAATATGTTAGGCCATCTGTTGTAGAATCATCAGATAATTCAGAATTTGACATTTTACTCCCTTTACACAGATAACTTTCATCTAGATCTAAAAATCTCAACCCAGATATGCAGCACTGTTGGATAAAAGAAAAGCACGTGTACTTTGGGTCTGTTTTGAGACTTGATTTTTCAGAGGACAGTTTTTCATTTGTTTTGAACAGTAATGTAATGGCAAATATACTTGGAGTGTTGAACTCTTGATGTTACTTATTCAAGCAAAAGACATTTACACTTTGAAATCTAATTATGTATAGGGAGAGCCGTTCTTCAATTCTATTGAAAATAGTCAGGAAAAGGTTGCAGGGTCTTTTTCTTTTGTGGAAGTCATTGAACTACTTCTGGAGAAATAATACCAGTAGTCAAAGGAAGGTTAACATTTATCTATCCTTGAGAGAAATCAGTGTCCCAGCTTCCATACTTTCTGATATATGCAGATTTCATAACTATTAAGTTAAGTATAGTTTCACCTGGTTTAAAATTCCCTCATGTACAATAAATGAAACCATAAAAAAAATCATAATGTTTATCATGAGACTATAAGATGTACTCTGCACTGTTAGTGCTTTACATACTAAAATCACAAGGTCAGGTTGGAGACCGCTGTTTGCTTTTGCTTTAAGTCTGTGTGTTTTAAGAGGGTTTTACAAACAAAGACTTAATGGCTACTTGCTTTTTTTTTTTTGTTGTCACGATGAAAAATAGGAATTGATCAAGATACAGATAAAGTTGTGATCAGGTGAATGACAAGTGGCGGAGGCATGTGAGCAGTTATACTGAACATGGACTTGAAACAAACCTAACAATATTAATTGTGAGAAATGTGTCATTTAATGAAATTATTGTTTACAAAATTGCATTGATTATTATTATAATAAAATTACATATATATCATGTGAAAATAGCACTTAACAGTTTTCCAAACTAGATCCATAAGAAAATAGTAGAACAATAATGCATCCTGACTTTTGGGGTGGCAAAGATGGAATTGCATCAGTTTTCAGCAGCTCGACTAGCTGAAGAATAAAGTAGTTGCTGCATCTATTTATAAACCTTTTGTTTGTTGCTTACAGCTAGGTATACTTTGTTACCAACCTCTTAATTGCAGCAAATAAGGTGATGAGAAAGTTAGTGAGACAATCTGTGTAATGTTCCTTTATGAAACTCCTGTAAAAATGTACTGGGTATCTTTGATAAAAGAGGGAAAGAAAATTAAAATGTTGGTGATATTGCTGCACTTGACAGTGTAGGATTTATTGACAGTTATTTCACTTCTTACTTCTAGAAGAGCATTTCTGTGAAGGGCTTTGAGGACTAAGCCTCTATTCTGATGGTTTTGTTTTATTTAATGTTGTCTTGTTTTGTTTTAGTCAGGAGATCTCTTACTGGATTTTATTTTATTTTTTTTTGGCTCTAGATATGGTTTAGTAAAATTCCTGCAACCTCTCTTCAGCCATGAATTCCTGTTGCAATGCTCTTCACTCTTAGTCTGGTGGCTGTTGACCTCTTATGTATTTTTGAGTTGCTCAGATTATTTTGGCCTAAATGACAGCTGATGACAGTTTGCGTTTGGCAACTCTGAGATCTCTGTGAAGGGATGACAGATATTCAGAATAGGTCAGAACTTCATGCAATATAAAATGTATTTTCAGAGGTAGAAAGTAATTTTTTTCTTCTTCCTGTAGAGCATTGCAATTAATTACTGCATGGACTGGGGGAGGAAAACATTTGGTCTCTTAGAAGACGTGTAATACTCTAAGTGTAATAGCATCTCCTAGTGTTTGTTTAGAAGGAGCATTGGGATTGTCTCTAAAGTTTGTTTTGAATTTACTATTTAGAAAAGCTGCTTTTGGTTTTCGTCCCCTTTGATTTCTGAAGACAGGACAGTATCACCTGGCTCTTTAGTTTCTAATATTGACCTTTGAAACAGTTACAAGTATTTTAGCAGAGATGCTAATGCTGTGAAAGTGAGGAAGGGGCAATTGGTAACTCCAGTAACAACTACTGAATTGTTTCTGTACTGGCTTCCATATTTAAACGGAGCAACAGAGTTTCACTCCGTTCTTGCATCTCCTTGCAGAGAACTGATAATCCTGGCAGTTTGGTGGGCTTTGGAGCTAGCTCTCCTAGCAGGGTATCTAAAAACCATGAAGAGGGAGGGAGCGACAGTCTGCAGGAGAGCTCAGGAGTCATCTTGAGGAAGAGTTGAGGAAGCTGTAGTGAGGAGAAGACAGCGTGTATTGTGAAGTCCCCAAAATAAGTAAGATGTGAAATACTGGGGTTTCCCAGCTATGAAAGCAGATTCCAGAAGCAGTTTCACAGTGGTACCTGCAGATCTTCTAACGAATGCCCTTTATGAGTAGTACTTCTGGAGTAGTTAGCCTGCAGAAGAGTTGTGAATGAATTTGAGTGCTGATAATCAAAAGTAGCAAAATAGCACAGTCTTTCGAGGAGGGAATCTGTACTTTTCCTTCTGGATGCAATACTGCATTCCCTCCAGATACTCTGATTCCAGACAACTGTCATTCACTTGACTTTACTGGAGGAGGTCAGAGTACACCAATAATCAATGGGAAGTTCATCTAATTTATGTAAATTTTCATCTAGACTTCTTTACAAGTCAGTGGTATGGCAGAATGTGCCTTGGAAAGCAGCATAGAGTTGTAACTACTGAGGGACCTGCTGATGAGTGGTGAGTCTTCTCTTGGTCTTGGTGGCAGTGTGGCATTCTCCTAGGTGAAAAATGTCATGCTTCTCTCTGACCGGAGGGCAATACACTAAAATGGTTCCAGAGTTTCTTGAAGAAACTTATTCAGTGTATAGTGACACAGTATGTTGCCACCACATCTCTTCTGTGAGGAGGAATTCTTTAATCATAGAATGCCTTGGGTTGGAAGTGACCTCTGAAGGTCATCTAGTCCATCGGCCCTGCAGTAAGCAGAGACATCCTCAGCTGGATCAGGTTGCTCAGAGCTTCATCAAGCCTGACTTTGGTTATAGTCATCAGCCTGAAACTGGTTAAAAGGTTTCAGGTTGTGATGGTTTCAGGCTTGGCTGCTGGACGTAATGTGCAGCACTACTTCTCTTGTCTCACATCTTCAACTTTCACCCAGAATTAGGGAATGCATTTCTTGAGAAATATAAACTACTTTGTCCTTGCCTGGATTTCAGTGTTTTTATGTATTTTTTTTTTAAAGCCTTTACGTAGTTTTTTGAGAGAATATTATATTCATGGCTTTGGCCTTATCTTTAAAATGTACAATGTTATGAACTTAAGATAGTTAAAACCTCTTAGATAAAAACTGCCCTCCTCAATAACAGCAGCATTCTAATTAATCAAGAAGAGCTAATCTTCAAGTTAATATGGGCTGGAAATCTTATTTCCTAGTTTAGTGTGGGACTGAAATTAATTTCCATTAAAGACTATTACAGTCTTATCACTTGCCAGACCAGCTGCCAAGTGCACTTCTTGCTTGATCTTTCTTCTGTAACAAGAAACAAAACAGCATATATGTTCAAATAAGGAAACTAAGGGGGCTGCAGGTATAGCTCTCTCCCTAGACAGGGGAGAGAATAAACTGTGAAACTGTAGATTTACATCAATTATACTACAGAAAGACACTGAGATACTCTGACGAATGTAGTTGCACTAAAACCTTTTTGGGATAAACCAAAATAGCTGCTTGTGTTTGGACCAACTTACTGTGCTAGGTTTTTGGTACACATAACGTAGGAATCTTGGATCTTGCCTTGAGTGTGAAGAAGCCTTCTAAGATTTCTAACACCTGCTTGATGATTTCAGTGCATGAAAACATAGTCACTTGTTTGCTCTGCAAATCTCAAACTTGTTTTACAGTAAAGATAAAACCCTGAAGTGCATTGATGCAGTTGAGATGCATTGAAGTGTATCTCAAAAACCAAGCAAGCTGCTGCTCTGTGACCTTCGAGAGCTCTTGAATGTGACTTTTGAATGTAGAGATAAAGAACATGATTCCTAAATTTTTAAGATTCTTTCTCTTGGCAGAGACTACATCTCACCACTGTGTGAACAGAAGAGGGAAAATCCGGTTTAAAAACTACACCTCCTGCATCTCCCTAAAAAGCAAATTTTGCAGAACTCCAGAGCGAAGCAGCCTGCAGTGACTCAAGTTCTTTCCTCTGCCTTCCCACTAATGAATAAAGAGCGGATAAACTTAAATGCTGAGCATAGACAAAACATAATCAGTTTGGAAAATGAGTAGTGTATGCTCATGTTGGTTATGATACCTCATATACAGTTGTCAGTTGGTCTCAGATGCATGAGACGATCTAATTGTACTTTTAATTTGTTGTTTCCCCACACTTAACTGTGTTAAAGGATATTATCTTAACCACTAGCATTAATAGTCTACTTAAACAATTCCTGCAATCGTGATTGAATTTGCTTGTAGAATTTAGCAAGGTGTAAAAATACCTCTATATTACTGTGATTGAGATGGGAGTATAGCTGGCTGTAAATTTCTTAATGAAAAGTCACGTTGGGAGATGTAGATTGACACCCAAACGTGGGGAAAAGAACAGCCACTTAAACAATTTCTCTAGTTGAGTGTGCAAATTGTGATTGTGAGAAGATGGTCAGCAATGCCTTTGAGGCTAGATAGCTGTTCCCAGGAGCCCTGTGGTGAGGGAGCCACAGTGGGAAACAATCTGATAATTGTAGTTTTCGGTATTTTTATGGAGATCAGTAGTGTTTTCTGTTTTGCCAAGAATAGATTCTTTTTTTATAGCTACAATTTCCAGCACTTGCAAGCTGGTTTTGTTCTGTAAAATGTAACGTTGTGGTTGTGCATCTCTGGATTTTCCCCCAAAAAAGGAGATGGAAGTGCCACAGAACAATCAAGTTTGCTTTGATAAGCTGTACTCTATCAATGTGTTCAAATTTTAGGTCATAAATACAGAATGAGAGACTGTTGGCTGTACTCACAGGGCAGAGAGAGCATTCTAAAAAGAAGTGGCTTTGAACTGCTGAACAAAAAGTCTTTTCATCTTAGGTGTGGTCCCAGAATGCATCTGAGGACTGTGAAGGAGAGCAATACAAGTTGTTCTGCATTGCATATTGGTGTAACTGCTCCTGCAAGGCTTTGCCTTGTTCCAGCACTTGCAGGCCAGTACTTCAGTGACTTGCTGTTGTATTTAAGGATGCAAAGGTTTGACCCAATTTAGGATAAGAAACATGGCTTTCTAGGAGATGAGCAAGGAGCTTAAGCCTCTGCAAGGAGATCAAGGGATAGCTTGGTGAAACTTCAGAGATACCTGTGCAAAGAACATCAGGGAGTTCTGCCATCTGCCAGGCAAAGCTGTAAGAAAATCTGATGGCTTAAACTTCAAGTTTAACTGGCAATTAAACAAAGCCAGCCAGTAATAAAGGACACTTGTTGCTGGAATAGCTTACTGTGTGCTATGGTGGAGTCTATGGCCCTTGCAGTTTCTTAATTATAGACATTTTCTGTGTCTCTTGCAAGATATATTGCAGAGACTGACGGTTTGATGACTCCAGAAGTATCTTTTAGGCATAATAGTACTAACTCATTTCTGTTAGGATGTGTTTTGTGCATCCCTGTGAGCTGTGGACCTCACTTTCTGCATGGCTGGATCAGTCCATTTTGTGGTATATCTCTGTGTTTCCTAAGAATGTCAGATGTGCCTGGGTGTCAGAAGGAACTGCAGGTCCATCTGTCCTGTCTCGAAGAGTCACCACTAGTGGATGATTAAGTATTATGTTTGTTCTGCTCTTGCTGTTCTTGAAGCGTCTCCTATCATGTCAGTTGTTGGATGCAGAGCTGAATGGACACTTGGTCAGCGGAACATAGCACAGCGATTGCTGTCTAGGAGATAAAACAAGCAGGAATTGATGTTCTTCTTGCCTTTGGTGTTTACCAGCTTATGGATTTTTGACCTGGCTTTCTATTGTGGCTGGTTTTATCAGTGACCACTGATAAAGTGGGTTTTCCATAAACCTGTCAAATCCGTTTTAAGAACCACTTAGTTTTGGCATCCACAATTCCTGCAACACTAGATTTTACAGTTTAATTACAATACTCCATGGCAAAGCTTCCTCTTGTTTTTAATACACTGGCTTACTACTTCACTGTGCGCTCCCTAGCCATTGAATTGAGACATGGTGCATATTTTATCTGTTCATTTGATGTGTTCCCCACAGTCATGTCTTTTTCAGGCTGGAGAGTACCAGTGCATTTTATTTTCTCCATTTTCAGCAAGCTCTTCTGTGCTTTGGGCCATACTTGCTGCCTGTCCTGGCACTTTTTCTAGTTCCCCGTCTTTTTTTTTTTTTTTTTTTTTTTGAGATAGATGCATCTTAGATTTAAGTAATGCCAATAACATGTTTGGCATTTTAGTCCTTTTCTGAGTAGTACCTAACATTCTTTTTGGCTTTTAATTCAGTAATAACTTCACTTTTATGATTAATTTATTGATCTTGAAGCTCCTTGTACAGTTTCTCTTAGACTGTACTGACATCTAATGGTAAGGCAAAGTGGCTTAACCAGACTTAATGGCAAGATAAATTGTCTGACAGGCAAATATAATTATTTATTTTCTTCTTAATACTGAATTAATTTTTGTAAGACAGGGTGGAATAGCTTCAATTTTTGCATAGAAAGTCTGACCTAATACATTTTCTTCTGGCAGTTAATCTTTTTGTTCTCCTCTTTGGGTCACACCTTAAAATGTAGTTTAAATTTTTGTGAGAGTAGCTTTGAGTACAGTGAAAGTGATGTGATGGCTTTAAACTGCAGAAGTTTTTAGAATAATTCACAGTATCTCCAGAAAAGGATAGCAGCATGAAGTAAAATGTAGGAACAAATAGAATAGGCTTTTCCAGTGTAGTTGCAGCTGTATTGTTGCATTTTGAAGAAATATGCAAACAAAAGTCTTTATCTTCTTCTCATCCTCCTATTTGAGGTACCTCTCTCTTTTTAATTGGGCATTTTTCAAACACTTAGTGATAAATACTGTTGAATAATATTTTTGAACTTTAGAAATAATACAAAAATCAGGGTCAAATATTAATCTTAAAGTTATATTCTATGATTAGGTGTAGTACACTGTAACTTCAGCAAGATGTATCACCTAACTTCCACTATGAACCACTATTCTCTGAACCAAAATTTGATTTATACAGAACTGGTATAGCTGCTAGTGACACTAGAAACATTCCAACTACCACTTGTAGAGCTTTTTAAGTAGATGTTTCTCTTGTACATCGCAGCTTTATTTTCCCTTTCTCAGAGTTAGAGCCCATCTCTTGCCATAGTCTCAAAGTTGACTTCTTTACTAGGTAAATGCATCTTTGCTTTTATTTGAACATTAAACTAATTTCTCTCACTTAGCTTTTTTTCCATGTCATTTTACTTTCTGCTGTTTATCAATGTGATCCTGTCCTCTCTTTTGTCAAACAGGACATATGTTCTGTATTTTGAAATTTAGATAAATTTACATTTCTTTCTAATAGCTTTACTGCAGTCTAAGTTGTCTTCAGCATATGTCATAACCTGTCATTTTCCCCGCAAAAAGGAGAAAGCTTGAAACTTGATTTCTAAGGAACGTCAATAATTGTTGTCGAGTGGGTAATTCTTATTTATGGGTTGTGCATTGAGTTAGGTTTGCAGCAAAGTTTACTACGTCATGCTTTTGGAAGAGTGAAGTCCATAAAATGGATTTCAGAATTGCAGAGTGTGTGGTTTAGATTTATACCCTGGAGCTCTGTTTTAGCTGCACAGGCTGGTGAACCAGTCGTGGCATGGAATATCTCAAATGCTAGGAATACCTGACATCCAGCCCTGAAGCTGGCATGTGTTCTGTGAGTCCTGGTTGCTTCTCTGAAGAGGTGCTCAAAACTTCTCTGTCAGGGGGAGAGATGGAGAGAGGAAAAAAAAAAAAAGAGCACAATCAAAAAACCCCAACCAACAACAAAAATGAACAAAACCACAATCACAAACAAAAACCCAACCAAACAAAAAACCTAACCATAAACCAGAAAAAGTCTTTAGTTTCTTTCCTGTTCAGGTGAACAAATGTGAGGTAAGATATTGATAGTGGTGGTTTGGTGGACAGTAGTCATTGCAGAAGGCATCCTTCTGCTTGGTGAGCAGCCCCAGTTGCTGTCAGTATGGTGTCCCCCTCACCAACGACTGTGACGGTTTTGCCATGAAATCCTAGATATGGTTGACTTGGATATAAGGAAGAAATTCTTCACGGTGGGGGTGGTGAGACACTGTGACAGTTGCCCAGAGAACCTGTGGATGCCTCATCCCTGGAAGCGTTCAAGACCAGGTTGGATGGGATCTTTGAGCAACCTGGAATTGTGAAAGATATCCCTGCTCAGGGCAGGAAGGTTGGAACTGGGTGATCTATTTGCTATCTGAAATAAACCTCTTCTTTACAGTTACTACAAAATATCTAATTATTTAGGATAATTAAAATAGCTATAAAAAGAGGAACAACATTTTCATTACTTCTAATTGTTGTTTCCAGGTCTCTGCCAAATGGACATTTTGACACTTGTGAGATTTATCAATTTGGGTGGGAAGGAAAGAAATTTAGTGTCATCAAAAGCAATTTATTTTGTCATCAAAACTGATGGCAATCAAATATTCATATTTCAATATAAACTTACAATTTTTGTTAAAACAGCTCTATTTTATACCTTTTGAAAGTTAATAGTAGGAGAAAAAAATATTATTTAATGTGGTTTCAGACCAAAGAACATATATATAGGAATGATTAAATTAAATGAAGATGGAGATTCCCAAGGGTAACATAAAGCCTCACAACCTTCTTCTCGAGGAGTTAATGATCTATCAGTCTGTTCTGTGAATTTCGCTTCTGGTTTGGATTTCCTATGTGATATCATCTGATTTGGGACAGCCTGCAAATCCTGTCATTCAAAGGAAGCTGAGTGGCCATGGTAGGAATCAGCCTTTTGCTGCTCCTAGCTATATAGGTGAACATCTGTGCTCAGAAGAGTTTATACTCTGAATCTTTTTGTGAGTGGACTAATTGGAGGTTATGCAGGATATAGTTGGCAATTTTTCTGGCAGCTTTCCCTGCCTGTTTGAATTGAATAGAAACACGATCTGGTCCATGCAGAATTCTCCCATTTGCCTGGTGCAGAGGGAATGGTCCTGCGTGGCACTCTGCAACCTTTCTGGATTGATGGGAGAGCTCTTCTAATTTGGAGTTTTCCCAACATACAAGAATGTGTATAATTAGCCTACTAGATTGCCTTTTTTAAAAAAAATAAATTTTTTAGTTTGCTTCCTTATCATCCTACTTCGGAGTAAAGACCCTAGGGTTTGAATGTGCCTTCCTTCACATACTCTCACTGGCAGCTTTTGTTTGTCTTTTACTCCATTACCACTGTTACGTGGTTTGAAAACTGAAATAAAAGTTGACTTATTTCCTTATTCTGGTCTAGCCTGTAAGATTTGCTTGCTCTCCTATAAAAATTGTTGGAGATTCCCTTTTCCTTTTTTCTTGAAGTTTCAGGAAGAGCAAAGCTCTTCCCTTCTGAGGAAAGAGCTAAATGTTCCAGACTGCAACACCCAGAGGCATAGTCTCTAAAAATATTTTCAAACACTGGAATCATCTGGTTGACTGAAAGAACAAATGCTGATACTGTTTTCAACAGTGTATATTTTAATCTAAAATTTCTTCTGCTCCAAAGTGCTGTATGTTGATGGTATCTCCAATGGCTTTGGAGCTAATACATGGCATTTATGCTAAGCAGTATATATTCTTAAAATCACTTGGATTCTTTCTTTTAAAATATTGAACTACAGAAGTCTGATCTTAAATACTAGTTGGTATTTTGTGTTCTGATTTTTGAATCAGAATTAGGCAGCGTGCTTGTATTTTTAGTCAGTTTCTCAAATACAATTATTCATGTTGTGGTTTACTAATTGCAGTAACTAATGCTGCCATAATTATAAGGCTTTTGTTTTGCTGGGAAGTGCTTCCCATATTATCATCTTCTCTTTGTGTTAGAACGTGAAGTATAATAAAACTGTACGAGGGTTAAATTTAGAACTGTTAACATATTAATTTAATTTTTTTTCTCAGAAATGTTTGTTGTTTTTTTAACTTATGATAACTTACAAGGAATAAAAATAATTTTAAAACAATGTTTAAAAGAAAAAACTACTTGATTTATATGATATGCTTTGAAGCTACTGTAGACAGAAAACATCTGGTGACATTTTCAGTGGTAGGTCAGTAGTTACAGATGGTCTGGGGGTTTTTTTTGTTGTTTTTTTTTTCTTTACAGCTGTCATCCAGCTTTGTACATAGAATGACTACAGCGAAAAAATCTTTTGCTGAATGAATAAACAAAACAACACAAGAAGGCCAGCAGGCATATATGTTCCTACAAGATGTAAAACCAAATAAGCTATAAAAATTTAAACCAAGACTAGTGTTCGTTGTATTCTGGTTTCTATTTCTTATCCTCTAACTCTTTCTATGTCACTATCAAAGGAAGTAGATTATAAACCAGAAGTGATAACCCAATAAATCGAAGTCTTGTTTAGGACTGATCCTCTACACGAGTTTGAGATGTTGGCTTTAGCAAAGGCAGGTGGTTATATAGCTAGCTTGTAGGGTTTTAAAATGCGTGTTACATTTGATGTAGTGCCTGTGCAGTCTTACAGTAGAGCCACATTCACTGTTGAAGAATGTTTTGCTTTGTAAGAATAATCAATATTGGGAAATGTAATAGAAAATTTCAAAAATGGTAACATTCTTTTAGGTTTTTAAAGAGGAAAAAAATGGACTTTTGTCTTCTTCATCAATTTTTCTTTTTCTTTTCATGGGAAGTACCCATTAATGATGGGATGTTACGTTCAGCTGGCATCAGCCATTGTGCAAACCACCAGAACAATCTTGAATTTGAGGATAAAAGAAAGAGCTGTGGGGGGAAAGGAAAGAGGAGGATGAGACTCGAAGTGTTATGTTAGTTAATGTTTCGCATTAACTCCATTTTAAAATGAAAACAAACACAAAGAAAGGAACTTTGTTAAAAGTCCAAATGCACCAAGCACGGTAGTGCTGGTATAGATACCTATTTTAATATAAATGTGCAGTACTTGATACTCCAAATGTTTTTCTTTGTCATTTCTCTGAGTGCATGGATCGTCATAATATGTTGATGAAATGTGCCTATGTTTGGTTTTGTCCTCTAGAAAGAAAAAGGCAGATTTCTAGATTCAGTCACTTGTAAGGCCATTTAATGCTATCCACTGATTTTGAAAGCTGTTGGGAAGGAATAAAAAGAAACAGGGAAGTGGATTATTTGGCTCATTTTAATGTGCACTGTGCCTGTAATACAGTGTTTGCTGAATTTGGTTCTCAAAGTCTATTCAGATATTTACAGGAGGATAAAAAGCAGAGGTCTGATTAGAGCATCTGTATACTTAGTTTTAGCCCATCCGCTTGCTTGTATGCATTTCATAACCTACTGCTATGACTGGATTCTTGTTGAAGGATTTTTCTTTTTCCCTCCCCTTCCCCCCCTTCCTGCTTCTCAGTGGTTTGGCTTAAAACGCAGACTGCTTGTTGCAATACCCTGATGCTGTCTTGCCCAGCTACACGGTATCTGAAAAGTGCTTAGTTGTATTTGCTGCCAAAGAGCTTGCCTAGTCATGCATAAACCTGCTGTAAATGCCATTTGGTTGATAGAGGAGTTGGCGTTCTGTGTTGTCACTGTGATGCTTTTCCTCATGTCTGTGCCACTTGAATTGTTTCCCTTAACTTGCAAGTATCTGGTTTACTTTATTGTTGAAAGCTGAAAAGTTGAGAACAGACAGAGTATTTTCTCTCACTGTGATCATTACACTGCCAAGTGTGGCTTTCCAGTTTCAATCCAGGTGGACACATTTCTGTCATTTTACAGGAATCATGTACCTGTGCCTCCCCAAGATACCTTCTTTAGCTGGCGGTGTGTTCAGTGAAAGGGTGATAAAGTATTTGGGAGTCAAGAGGCAGAAAACAGCAGCTGTCTTGGAGCATTTCTTACTACTGGCTTCTTTGTGCTGTCTGCTTTGCATCTCTACATGTTTAGAAGGCAGTTTGTTGTGAAATACCAGGTTACCTCATCTGATTTTAAGAACTTTATGTGTTTTCCTGTTTAAATTACATAAAGATATGTTTCTGAAAAGAAGAGGAGGGGGGGGGGAAATATGTATTTTTAAGTTTAAGAGGTTTATCTTTCTGTTCACAGGTGAAAATAAAGCTTACAAAAGGCAGTAAGTGTTTCTGACTTCTGGCTGGCTCGCAGACCATCACCAAGCTGTGTGGAGACGTTCTTTGAGCTTCCACTCTTATGTCTCTAATGGACAAACACAAAGTGAAGCGGCAACGGCTGGATCGCATATTTGAAGGTTAGACATTCCCGTTTCTGATGTTCGTTGCGTCAATTTAATGGATTGCTGATATTTCTGGACACTGGAACTCTTTTCTTTTGGTCATTCAGTGTATTTTTTTTGAGTTGCAGTTCCTGTTGCAATTATATTGACTGTGCACAAAGGCTGGGTTGGAGTGAGAACGGATCTAGACAACTAAAAGCAACTAGCATGTGAACTCTACTGTTCTACATTTAGATTTGCTTTCAATTTAGTATTTTACAATATTCTACCCAGATGATGCGAAACGTTGTGGTTTTATTTAAAATAACAATCGTGGAAGGATTAGATGACCGCATAATGCTCTCTAGGGTCTTTCTACACACTTGCTTCATATTCGTATGATTGAACAGCTTTATCTGATCCTAGGAAGGAAGTGGGAAATCAAATGAAAACAAACCACAAAGAAAAATCCCAGAAGATACCCAAGCTTGAGTGATTGCTAATAATGATAGCCTGAATTCTAGTGAAAGGAGTGTAATCATTTGGGTCAGTCATTTTACCTTAAGCTATAAATGACCGAGTTGTATGTTCCTGGTATTCTTTGTTCATTTGCTTTTAGAGATGGTGTGAAAGAGGGTTGAGGGATAAGGTGTGCTGTTTTTAAGAATATACATGATTGATTTGGGCTAAATGAATTTTTATGTTGAAATGTTAGGTTCTCCTTAAACGGCCAGGGAATAGTTAATTCCTTACTAACTCGTTTTGATATGATGGAAGAAAGCATGCAGACTTCTAGGCACATGGTCTCTGCCTCATGTCTAATACTGAAGCAGTGAACTGTGGTTGAAACATTTGCTCCTCCACACATTGGTCTTGCGACTTTTTTTTTTCTAGCAGCTGTGTTGGTGTAAGCAGTCTCTGGCAGCTGATTTCTGTCCTTGTTTTTCCCCTTTCTTTGTGCCAATAGGAGTGTAACCATATAATGAGCTAGATTGAGATGATGACTCATACTAAAAATAAACTTCTTTGTTGGTATATTTTCCATTTAGGTAAATTCCTCAGTCCAGGTCACTGTTCAGCTGACAAAGCAGTTGCATTGAAGGAGACAGTTGGAAAGGATCAGTGAGGGGTACTGGGACCACTTACCCTCATGTAGCCAGAGAAAGAGACATTTCATCAAAGGATGCAGTTCCACGTTTGGTTTAGATGATTAACCTTCCTGTTAGTCCCTTCGAAAACAGGCCAAGCCTGCCTGATTGTTCTTGTGTCCCACCTAGACTGGCTGGCCAAGTGGTCAGTTAAATCTGCTCACTGGGCACTAATGTCTCTCAGAGAAATGAGGAACTGGCTGCTGAGGTTGGGAAGTTTGGGAAGGCTGCCTCTCTTTCTGGGCATCTCTGCAGACGAAGCAGCTGGCAATGACTTAGGATGGTCGTCTTCTCGTTGACGCTGGAAAGCTGGGCAGAGAGAAACCTAATGAAGTTCAATAAGGGCAAGGGTCAAGTGCGGCATCTGGGGAAAAATAACCCCATGTATCAGTACAGGTTGGGGGCTGATCTGTTGGAGAGCAGCTCTGGGGAAAAAGATCTGGGAGTCATGGTGGACAAGAGGATGACCATGAGCCAACAATGGGACCTCGTGGCCAAGAAGGCCAATGGCATCCTGGGATGCATTAAGAAAACCGTGTCCAGCAAGTCGAGGGAGGTTCTCCTCCCCCTCTGCCCTGGTTCGGCCCCACCTGATAGGACAAGGGATAATGGGTGCAAGCTGGAGCATAGTAGGTTTTGGGTAAACCTAAGGAAAAAGTTTTTCATGGAGAAAGTGACAGACCACTGGAACGGGCTGCCCAGGGAGGTCTGGAGTCTCCTTCTCTGGAGACATTCAAAACCCACCTGGACATATTCCTGTGTGACCTGATCTAAGTGATCATGCTCTAGCAGGGGGGTTGGACTAGATGATCTTTTGAGGTCCCTTCTAACCCCTAATGTTCTGTGTTTCTGTTATTCTGTGAAATCTGTATTTGTGCAAAATTCTGTCACTATTACTGGATTCTGCTGCTGCTGCTGAGGAACCTGATGGCGATTTAGAGAGGAAGATCTTCTGAAAAACAGGAAGATGGCAAACAACTTGGGAAGTTAGAGAATGGGGCAATGTGTGAGAAAAAATCCATCTCTTTGAATGAGTCATAAAGTGCTCTACAGAGCAGAACTTTCATGTGTATCTTTGTTCTCCATTTTTCTCAGGATGTTTCTGATTCTTTCTAATATACTTAAGGTTCAATCAGAAATACATAAATGCTGCCATATTCACAGACAATGCCATACAAATTTAACTCATAGAGATTTGAGAGCACAAAGATAAAGGTTGAAATGGAGTTAAAAATGCATTAGCTGCAAACATAAGGTACCACGGCCACTGAACCCCTCTATGGCTCTGCTTTTGTGGGCTACTTTTGGAACTTAGGATAAGCTTGGCTATGAAGAGGTTACCCTTTTACGCTGACAAAAAGTTAAGAGAGCTTGCTTTCTAATAACATGAATAAACCTAGGGATTCCGGTGCTATAGAAAAAGTGAGGAAGCTGTCTGGTTAGGCAAACTGCTCCAAAAGATCTCTGATGTTGCTCAGAAAAAGGCTACCATGTGCTGTAAGAGCAGACATTCAAAGAAATATGTTTTTGTTTCCTCTCTGGCATTCTCTAAACCCACTCCTTAAATATGACACATGTAGAAAGAGAAAACAAAATGACTGAGCACTGGATTCATGAAGGAGTTTAGTGTAACTTGGTTAACATTGGTTGAAACTGAGCAGAAGGCTATCTAGAAAGAGCAAGCTTGATGTGGAGGTTCTGATTTACCTTGTGGGCTGCACTTCCCCATCAAAATGGCACTTTTTCAAATTACCAGTTAGGATTGGTTTTACCTTCTCTAGAAGGGGCAAATTTCCCTGAATGGACAAAGAGGATGTAAATCTGTTGACAGAGTAAACATGAAAACAATTGTGATGGGGAAATGTCTTTGTTAGGAATCACACATCCTTTTAGGTTCTTTTTGTCTGCCTTTAATTCTCACAGGAGCTGCAGCTAGGGTTTTCACATTTCATCAGTCTTAATACAAGCAGCTATGAGCACATCATTGATGAACTTGTAACCCCTAGCAATGGATAAATGCTTCAAGGGCCACTTCCCCTGGAAAAACACTGACAGCTCACTTTTACTTAAGGCAGAAGCTGAGACTAGCACCAACGATTATGTGGTCAAATAGATAATGACTGTGAAATGCTAGCTCTGCCCCAGACTGGCTTACTTTATTTCCTTATTTACCTCATTTTTAGCAATCCCTCTACAACCAGCTATTAAAATGAATTAAAATACTGTGGATTTACAAGCCCATTACCTAACATTTTCTGCAGTAATTTTCAACATGTTAAGGCAGGTATACAACCAGACAGCGTTCTCCATAGTATTCCAGCTGTGGAAGTACTCTGTGCTGTAATTAATAATAATAAGCAAACACACAAAGCTGAACCTCTATGGGCCCAGCTGTCACTATAACATGGGCTTGTATGCACCATACTTACAAACAGTCACTGGCTACTCTAATTGTAACAGTAGAGAACTTAGCAAGAGAAAGAGAATAAGTTTAAAAATCTTTCAAAAATCAAAAAAAAGCTCTAGATTTACTTAATCATTCATTACTTTATACAACATCACTAAGACACCATATTGGATATTTTGATTCAAAGCATTTTGTTAGATACTGAACAGTCAGTAAAAGTAGCAAGAGATGGTTCAGCCACAGCCATACAGGGCTGTTATTGAATTCTGGAAAACACAGTTACAATGTGAGAAGTTAAGTCAAATAAGTACAATGTAGCTTCACTTCCAGATGTTGTGTCTTAGCATCTACCCTTCACCTTGCTACCCTGGTTCTTACACATGCACATAAGAAACTAGAAAAGGGTATTGCACAGTGGAATCTGTTGCCACCTCTGGGAAAGACAGCTTCAGGCAGCAGGTTAATGTTTCTGTGCTGGCTGTGCAATTAGCAGAGAGAGAAAAGACAACTCCACCCTGGAAGGAGTCAGAGCACAGAAGTGATGCTTCTGCCCTGAGCCCCTCTCAGGAGGAATCCATTTATTTCTACGACCAATTCAGGGAGCCTGGGGAAACAAACCTCTTAACCGATGCAGCTCGATTACCTAGTTAGAAGGTAAATGTTGTGAATATACCCTCTCTCTCCTCCTGCTCCCTCCATGTTTTTCATTATCGTTGTGTTGCAACATCAGGGCAGACTACAGGACTCAGAAAAAGCTACACAAATGTACATGGAGAAAAAGATGCTCAGTACTCAAATCCACATTTTAAAGATTAAATTCAGCTTTCTAGGATTTAATCCCCCATGTTTCAGGGCATAATCTAGCTATATAGCAGTCACTAAGAGGGAACGTTTCCTAGTCCAGTTTATGGCATGATTTTTCTGCAAGGTTACTTTTGCTTTTCTCCCAAGCAACTGGTATTAGCAAGTGCTTAGCCTTGACCTAGCCAGGTATCAGATGAACTATGCCTTTGTTAATAAGTGCTTCCTTGCAAATACCACACAGTCAGACCCCAAAGCTGCAAGCACTTACATGTAGGCTGAACTTTACGCAGTCATTTCACTGACCATAAAGGGGTTGCTTCCACTGTAAATTTAGGAGGTTTGGAGTTCAAGGAGGTAGCTCAACATTGTCACAACCAAGCAATATCTTATATCACACCTTGTCTTAGTATGCAGGGGGAGAAAAGAATTTGTTGTGTGTTTTACTCAGTCACTCTGGCATCATAGTCCTGCTATGCAATAATAAAAGTAAAGTCATCAGGGAAGTCACAGAGGGGGCTCTGGTGACTAACTCCAGAGTCTCCCTAGCGTTTTCATGTGACATGGGACTCATTCATAGCTAACTGGATAGGAAAGTAGCTCATGTTCTCTTGTTTCTTTAAAGTGCACTTGTCACAGAAAAGAAATGAGACATTTTCAGTTTATGAGAGTAGAGGCAACCTTTCAGAGTCCAGTTGTTTGCTTTATTTTTCTCTCTGTTAAAGAAATATTAGACTAATATAGGAAAAAAAATCTGTACAGAAATTTGCCACACTGAGCTGGAATAAACAGCAACCTTTCTGATAAAAGCAACTTGTTGCCCTTGTAGTTTTATTTTTGCTTTTGGAACATTTTGGAAAAAGGGACACGGGAGTTGTTCAATGGTAAGGGTGGAGTGAGGATCCATTGGCTTCAGTACAAGTATTTGGACTTTGACCAACTGAGGCAGAAGTACTGGTTGTTTTTGCAAAGGAGAGTTGTCACTCCACCTAAGTCTACTCCTTTTAGTTATTCAGAATTCCAGATGAAGGAATCCCTTTGTATGGAGTACAGATTTCCAACCTAATTCAGATGTCTGAAGTTAGACATCATAAATCTTCATTCTTTCCTTGCAATTGAGTGTTGGCAGTCATTCAGCAGCAGTGAGTATTGATAAGGACTTCCTAAGGCCAAGCAGAGGTCAGTCCTCCAGACCATGTTCAAATCAACTGGTAATTCTGACCAAAAGACACACTCATAGAGTCACACTGAGTAGAGAAATCCAGGTCTGAGCCACTTCTCCTAACCAGGGAATTGTCAGAAAATATGTACAGTTCTAACTGGGAGGGTGAAAACTGTGTCACATCACTGTCTATGTGAAAACAAAACAACACAGAAATGTGCTAGCCCTGGGGAAGAGAAAACTTACCATGTTTGACTGACACAAAGTCACAAATGTAATAGTATTATTTTAAATGTAATATAGAAGGTGGGACATTTTTTTTCTGTGATCAGTTACTAAAAAGTAAGAAGTAGATAAAGAAATACTGCAGTTTTGCATTTCCACCATCTCCCTCCTTCCCTCCCCTTTAAAACTCAAGTCCTGGGTGTAGGAAATATAACCATATTGTTTATTTCTTGGAGCACAAACTTTCAATGGCATGCAAATCAAGATATTTTCTTTGGAGAAACTGTCCTGAAAGCTCAAATTATTTTA
>WTSP01026168.1:54058-91228 GCA_025331215.1 Actenoides lindsayi
CCGCCGAAGTCGAGGGCCACACACTGCACGTAGCTGACGGACCGCATCCCGGCGCCGCCGCCCGCAGAGGCGGAGCTCTCGCCGCCGGCTGCTGAGCCGGCCGCCAGCCTGGGGCCACGGGGGGCGACTTGCGGCTCCGCAGCCGAGACCCAGCAGCAGCGGCGAGCGACGGGATCGCGGGAGGGAGCGGGGTGGGGCGGGAGGCCCCGGTGGGGGCGGAGCTGCCGGCAGGCCTGGCGGGCGGTGCCTCGCTGCCCCCCCTCGGCCGCATGGCCGTTCCGCAGACGTACAGCGCGGAAGCCCGCCCCCATCGAGCAGCCGCCAAGGCCGGGGCGACGGAAAAGGCGAGGGCGAGCTCGGCCGCAAGCTCCGAGGTTGGAAACGCACCTTTTTGCCTTCGCGCTCTGGGAAGCCGGGCCCGCGGCCGCTTTGCCAGCCACCCGCCGCGGCCTACCGCGCCTCCCTGCTCTCCGGCGGAGCCAGCGCCCGACCGCCTGCCCCGGCACTCGGCCTCGGCTGCACACGTGGGAGCAGCGGGCAGAGCCAGAGCCCAGGCTCCGCGGCGGCCCTGCTGCCGCTTTGCGGGCTCCCGTTCGTCCTCCCAGCGAAAACGCTTACCTACCGCCTTCTGCAAGGCACTCAAAGGGCACGGTGGCATCGCCACCAGCCCCGACTTCCCTCGTGCTCCTCTCGGGGGCTGGGTGAAGATGGGCAGTTTCACCGACGATACTGAACCGGGACACCTCTGTCACTTCAGAGATGCTGTGCAACTATTGCAAGGATACGGGACCAGAGGAAGGATTTATAGAGAGACAGTTCTGAGTGGTTTACGGAGTCAGTATTGTAATGGTTTATTTTAAGCATTTTTCTGTAAGGATGTAACAGATTATTTCTACTTGGAGTTTACATGCACGACCTCGCTTGCTTAACACTTGTGTGCTACCTTTGGCTGGCAGCTAGGCCCCCTTTTGAAGACGGTGTGGGACCTCCTTTCAGCTGCCTCAGTGAGGCATGTTCAGCGTCCTCAGCAGGTTTAAATCCTTGTAACATTTCATGGTTGCATAGTGAAAATGACGGCAAATGGTCATTTCAAGATTGCTCACACTTAACATAACCCACCATTAACTTCAGGACATTTAAAAATTCTCTATAATCTCACTTTTTGCTTTTGCAAACATGCTTAAGAACTGTCATCCCTGCAGGTTACTGAAAACTTGTTTAACTAGAAATTTATCATTAGGGCTTGGCCCTATGCTAACTTCCACAGCAACTGGAGTTTTAGTCACAGGGGCTCCTATTTCCAGTAGGAACTCCCAAGTCAAGCTGTTTTCTTGCTGGAGAAAAAAACTCTCTGCTTGGCATTCCTGCTCCCCTTACTCTTCATCTGTGTCTGAAAGTCCCCTCGTGTAACTTCAGCTGACATTCTTCGTGCCCTCTTGTAACCTGTGTGTAATGTTCCCCTGGGAGGCAGTCATGCTTTGTACAAGGTGGAACAGTTCACCAAGACAGGGCTGCTGCTACTGAGAGTCAGAACTCGTGAGAAGCACCTGCAGTACTCAGAAACACTTTAAGATCTTGCAAAACAAAATAATTTCCTTAAATGTGATGACCTACAAAGCACTTTATACTGCTTCTTCTATCTCACCCCTACCTTGGGGGCATTGCCTCACCCTGCAGAGCAGCGTAGTTCATAACTGCACAAGTAGCAGGGAGTGAACTTCTCATCTCAGGCCTGGTGACACCAGGCCTTTGGTGACAGTTCCATTGCAGAGCTGCCAGGCTCAAGCTCAAGTACCCAAGGCAGGTACTGGCAACACCAGGAATAAGTGCTTATACAGTGCTTCTGTCTCAGCAAAGGAGACCAGGAATGCAAACTAAGATTTCAGATGGCATTCATGTTCAAACAGGGATACTCTGCAATATACAGCCAGTTCCAGCTGATCCCATGCCCTGCAAAGACATCTTTCTCACTGCAAAAAAATCCACTTGTGTATCTGAACAGAGCAGATTTATCTACCTCCCTCCTGCAGAGCAGGCAAAAAGAAGTGTGCCTGCTGCTAGGTCTCAGAACAGGACAGTGGAGATGCCGAGTTTACTACTACTTAACAGGAGGAGCAGAGGTGAGTTTGAGTACTGTGTACCATGCCTGTAAAGAAATGAACAAAAAAAAAATCCTACTTTAACTAAAAGCCCCCACAGAACCCAAAAAGCACACCTGCCCCCCAACAAGAAACACAACATGCTGCAGAAAGAAGCAGAGTATCAGCTACTGGCTTTCTAGTGAGGTGGGGATAAGCAGACATCAGAATCACTCAGAATTCTGGTATTGTGTTGTTCATGAGGATTTAGAAGTATTTGTAGTATGTGAAACCATTATCACCTGTTTTCTCTTTAAAGCCAGTCATTTTCAAGTATAAATGTAGGGGTTTTTTTTCTGCTCCAGTTTTACAGTGTGACGGGTGAAGAGGAAGGTAGCCATATGAACCAAAAATAACCTCTATGCATAGGTTACAGACTGCTTTTTCTACAGCTTTCAGCAACTTTTTTTTT
The DNA here is from genome assembly GCA_025331215.1 of Actenoides lindsayi. Classification (NCBI taxonomy): domain Eukaryota; kingdom Metazoa; phylum Chordata; class Aves; order Coraciiformes; family Alcedinidae; genus Actenoides; species Actenoides lindsayi. Next base: position 56,609 of record WTSP01026168.1, read on the forward strand.
TCCTTTTGCAAATACGTGAGTAAATACTACATACTATGGTGGGACTCTTCTATGGCAATGAATGAACAACAACAAAAAAAAATCAGATATTATAGCTAGTGCTCAGCTATGTGGATGAGAAAATGCTAAATATGCAAAGACCAGTAAATTCTCTTAATTATGTGCAAATTCCAATAAAAACCCACAAAAAGTTCTGTTTGCTTGAGTTCAACTGGAGCTTTATTACTTAAGCTGTGACTTCACAGTCTTCACCTTTAGCAATTTGCAAAAATGAGGCATACAAGAAAGGTTACAACACTTAAGGAAGTAGGAAGGAACTCCCTACTGAACAGGGGTGAACAGGGCAATCCCAAGGCAGAAGAACCACAAGTGCCAATTTGTTCTCAAGTCTCATGTCAGGACTCCTAGAAAAGGCTGATTACGTGGAAGAAATCAAGGAAAAATATTTAGGAAGCAGAAGCTGGGATCGAAGTGAGCTGGAACAAGAAAGAGACAAACACCTATGGCAAAATGCAAATAAACCAAGCAGAGTAAATCCAGACAGAACCCAAACAGTAACAGAGGCTGAATCAATAAATAAAGTCCCTAGGATTAAACCAGATTTATGCTGCCACTCAGCTTCTTCAACAGACATACTAAGCTGTAACTGACTGTGGCACGGTGGCTTCAGCCTCTGCTCCCCTGAAGCCACTGTCTAACCAGGTAGAAAAATAAAGGTTTAATTCACTGGAAATCATTTAATTTACAAAACTAATGGAATAGGGTTTGTTCTTAGGCTTCTGTGTCAACTTCCGATTTATCTTCAACTCCATTCTGCTCATCTTTCATTTCTGCGTCTTCAGCGTGGCTGGTTTGAAGAGTAGCACCTGACTAAATAGAGACACGCAGAAAATACATTCTTCTGTTATAAAGATTTCCAGCATTTGCAAACAATACCGCAAATATTACCTTACTCTTATCCCAAGGATACCTGAATTAAGGTATCAGGACCTTCAGCCCAGAGAAACAATACATTTCTTTGCATTTTTTCCTGCATTTAAGAAACCAGAAGCAGTTTAGAGGAGGCTGAGAGACAATACCGGTGTTAGGTGGTTACGATTCACAACGTGCTTTGCGCACACTTGCCACAACACTGGAATTCATTTAGGAAGCTTCTGCATTTATCCTGCTTCAATGTCAACGCGATTCAATTTCAGCAATTCCCACACCACACCCCCACCCCCACTCGGGTAACACGCACGAGGACTCAAGATACAAAGAATTATCTTTGTTGCACAACTACTTTCACTGGACAGCAGTCACTTGGAAGTCCTCTGGAAGAGCTTAGCTGGAAAAACATCTCAGTTGCAAAGGTAGCTGCTCTAAAAGCCCTCTCCTTGCTGTATCTCCCAATCCACATAAAAAGGTGTGGGAGACAGCCAGCCATGTCATGAGGGTCTGATGTCAGTTGTTACAATAGGACATCCCAATCTTCAAAAAGGGCAAGGAGGAGGACCCGGGTAACTATAGGCCGGTCAGCTTCACCTCCATCCCTGGAAAGGTGATGGAACAGCTTCTTCTTGCCACCCTCTCAAAGCATATCTAGGAAAGGAGGCTTATCACGAGTAGTCAGCATGGATTCAACAAAGGGAAGTCATGCTTGAGTAATCTGATAGCCTTTTATGATGGCATAACTAGATGGACAGATGAGGGGAGGGCAGTGGATGTGGTATCTCTCGGCCTCAGCAATGCATTTGATACCGTCTCCCATGATATCCTTGCAGCCAAGCTTAAGCAGTGTGGCTGGGATGGTTGTGTGGTGAGATGGATTGGAAACTGGTTGAAGGACAAAGCCCAGAGAGTTGTGGTCAGTGGATCACAGTGTAGTTGGAGGCCTGTGAGTAGTGGTTTCCCCCAGGGGTTGGTTCTGGGTCCAGTGCTGTTCAATATATTTATCAATGACCTGGACGAAGGGATAGAGTGTACCCTCAGCAAGTTTGCTGATGATATAAAACTGGGAGGAGTGGCTGACACTCCAGAAGGCTGTGCTGCCATCCAGAGTGACCCAGACAGGCTGGAGAGCTGGGCAGGGAGAAAACCAATGAAGTTCAGTAAGAGCAAGTGTAAAGTACTGCATCTGGGGAAAAACAACCCCATGGATCAGTACAGGTTGGGGGCTGATCTGTTGAAGAGCAGTTCTGGGGAAAAGATCTAGAGGTCCTGGTGGACAAGAGGATGACCATGAGCCAACAATGCACCCTTGCAACCAAGATGGCCAGTGGCATCCTGGGATGCATTGAGCATGGTCAGCAGGCTGAGGGAGGTTCTCCTCCCCCTCTACTCTGCTCTGGTGAGGCCCCACCTGTAATACTGTGTCCAGTTCTGGGCACCCCAGTTCAAGAAAGACAGGGAGCTACTGGAGAGAGTCCAGCACAGGGCCACTAAGATGATTAAGGGAGTGGAGCATCTCCCTTATGAGGAGAGGCTGAGAGAGCTGGGTCTTTATAGCCTGGAGAAAAGGAGACTGAGGGGTGACCTTATTAATGTCTATAAATATGTAAAGAGCAAGTGTCAGGAGGATGGTGACAGGCTCTTCTCATTGACATCCAGTGACAGGACAAGGGGTAATGGGTACAAGCTGGAGCATAGGAGGTTTCAGGTAAACATGAGGAAAAACTTTTTCACAGTGAAGGTGACAGAGCACTGGCACAGGCTGCCCATGGGGGTTGTGGAGTCTCCTTCTCTGGAGACATTCAAAACCCTCCTGGATGTGTTCCTGTGTGACCTGGTCTAGGTGATCCCGCTCTGGCAGGGGTTGGACTCGATGATCTTTTGAGGTCCCTTCCAACCCCTAGTATTCTGTGATTCTTTATTTCGTTCCCAGTCTCAAGTTTTCACCTTGGGGTTTGTATATCTGACCTGTCAATAAAATATAGAGAAATGTGTCCCTTTTGATGGCAGCCAGCAGTTAGATCAGCTCAAACCACTTAATGGAATTCCAGTCTCCTTTTGGGCTTCTTATATTGATCAACTTTAAGAGAAATACGGAGTCTGTGGTTATGTGGCAATGAGTGTTGTTAGGAGCACAAGTGACAGACCAGTAGCCTCTGTGACTATTTAAAATAGCAGTGGCTTCCCCCAGGCTTCATGTTCACATCTAGTGGTGTTTGATCAGCACCTTTTGTCTAGCTTATTTTTCCCAGCCCTGCACAATTCACTGCATCCTACGGTGAAATCTGTGCGGCCGTGCAGTGTAGGGAATTGATCCAGTTGAAAAATAACTTAGGAAAAAAAGTTATTTTAGCTACCTCTGCTTCCTAATCCCATTTACCGTGTGCTAGACAAATAGCCGTGTTGGAAAAAATAGTGTGGGAAGACCAGGCAGATGATGTTCAAGGAACAACGATATGGAAAAAATGCTTGACATTTTATGCTGACAGGAATCCAGTTTGGCTCTTTAAAGTGTCTGTGCTGTATTCTGCTCTTGAGTGTCTGCGTGTTCAAATGTGCAAATGTTCTTTGAGGTTTGTAAACATACCTCTGGCTCATGTTTTTAAATCACTATCCCTGTAACTGTGTAAAGTGGGATAAAAAGTAGGGGGTTGGTTTGTTTTAAAAAGGCTTTTAAAATAGCCTGTTTTAAAAAGGGCCCTAAACTTTCATGACAATATAAGGTCCAGTTCAGATTTAAAAGTCAGATATTCAGAGTTGTTGTTTCATCTATGTCCCTTCCATGGCACAACCTAAATATTTTATTTTGTAGAAATTTGCATAATGTATTATAAAGCTCAGGGAATGTAATGATCTGTATAACTGTTAGAGGTGGTTTATCATCTATGTCAGCTTTTTTATTCATCAGTTTGTATACAGCTTCCTTAACCTTTCCCCTCAGAAGAGAACTACTTTTTGATGTGAGTTCCACTTAAAACCAGGCTACAATGATTTAGTAATTATTACTTACTACACGTTTTCTCATAAATTGTTTAACATAAAAACTTGCGATGGGCAGATGTTAATACGTTATTATATCCATGAGCAGACACTGGTGTCATTCTGGTGGTGACATACAGCATTTCCTTCCTGCCTGTACCCCTGTTTGAGGAGGGGATGGTAATGAATTGAAGTTCAGTTTCTGAAAAATGAGTGGTATGGGCCCGATTCTCGAAAGGAAATGTTCACGTTGGGAACGTCTGCACAGGGTTGCACTCCGGCTTTTTTTTTGTGGAGTTAATAGATTGTAAATTAGGTAACTGTGCAGACACAATGTTGAACCTAAATCTGTGAGTTTAGGTCATTTGCACACTTGCTTATAGTTACTAATCATGCAAATCAGGCAGCGTATTGGGCAGGCATCACTGGATTTACTATTACCTTTTGAGTTAATGATAGGATGGTAGTAATGCTGCTAAATTTCTGTTGCTACTCAATGCAGTAAAAAAACCTGATTCTATTAATTTGGGAGCAATTAGTTTTCTGCCAATGTAGCTAAGTAATTTTGTCTCTGAGGTACCTATGATTCCCTTCAGTGAATTTTTTTTTTTAAATATGAAATTGAATATTTGCTTTTAATCCTGAAGCTGCTTGCAATTATGTTTTCATGCACATTTCAATAATCTGCCATGTTCTTTTTTGTGTATTATCTCAAAAGAGTGGTATACAATGTGCTTTGTCATCCCAGTTTATATAGTTCTATAAACTAGAGTTCACTTAGATGATGGGAATTGGAGGTTGTCCCTCGAAGATGCCAGATGTTAAATTCTGATTTCTGTCGTCCACCAGTAGCTGTCAATTAGGCATAAAGACATGATTCCAGGCACCGAGATGTTAATATTAAACTCTCTTCACAATCTGTAAAATAACATTTAGGATTCTTCCCTTGAAGATAAATAGTATCAAGGCATGTGTAAGATAATTAGTTACTGATTATATTGTTCTTTGTCCCCCTCTCCGGTGATGCTGGTGATTGCAAAGCATAATTATAGTAGTATACATTTGGCAGAACAGTTGGAAGTGTCACAGTGCAGAAATAAAATGTGTTCATTTTGTGGGTAATTTGAAAAATTCTAAATGTTTTTGGCATTTTTGAAAAGTTGTTATCTCTAATTAAGGTATTATTGTACTTTATATTATAACAAAACTGTAAACAATGCTGTGTATTTGCTTATATTCTAGAAATCTTTAATTAGTGCCTGTATGTTTTACTGACCACTGCTTGGAAGTTACTTTGGGGATGTCTGACCTCTGTTGAATGTGCTGGGAGCTAATAGGTGAAGTAGGAAGGCAACATAAGGTGGCTGCAGTACAAAGAAAATTTTATGTTGGCTCAGTTGTCTGTGAACGGGCTAACTGAACATAGTGGATTTTCTCTAACACGGTACACTCAAAAATATATGGTGCTCAGTCAGCCACTGCTTTTGGTGGGTTTCCAAGCTTTAGGAAGGTTTTTAAGGGGGAGACCTTAGGGACATTGGTGGAAGTAGGAGGAAGAAACGGGTGTCTCCTCTTGCATTTCTTCTTGCTTGTTTACACAGATGTTAGGGGATAAACTACAGCACAATACTGGAAATGTAACTGCAAAATTGTGAGAGTCAATTTTGCTGCTTGATGACTGCTTGAAACCAGAAACTTATTTCCAGAGTACCTCATTTGTGATAAATAAAGCAAAGACTGTGGTGTATGCAAGTACGAGTCTGTGAAGACCCTATATGCCCCCAGACAGATGTTACATGTCTTTCCAGTTCTGATTTTGAGGAAGCAAAAAGCATCTTAGCACACCTCAGAGCTTCTCAACAATCACTTCAAGTCTGTTTTTTTCCTTTTTATGCAGCACTGGTATTCATCTTAAGGTAATTCTTTATACACAGGTTGCCTCTTCCTTTTAAAAGTGCCCAGAAGAAAACTTGAAATGTATTTTAGCTATTTTCACAGGGCTGCTTTATTACCTAAGAAAAGAAGAGCTGATCGGCGTCATAAATTAGAAAAGAAAGTGCATATGAATGGGATGAATTTCTGAATTTTCAGATAAAATCTGTCATCTCTTGCTTTTATGAAGGACAGCCTTTCTTTGGGAAGCTCCAATTACTGGCAAATACCCAAGTGTTATGCTCTTTGAAGGACAGTAAAAGTTCACAATGAAGGAATAGTTTCTTTTCAAGGATATGGTCTAAGCTTTCATTCCCTGTAAGAAAACATCTGTGTATTTTAAAGCTGCTGTTTCTGCTTGTGGTGCTATATACCATGAGATATAATAAGATGAATCTTCAATTCATACTTGATATAGTATATTGATGGTTCCAGGAGGAACACAGAGGAAAAAAACAGATATGAATTGAATTAGATTTTCTTCTTTCCAAGTTTATAAAGAAATCTTGAAATACAGAGTACTTTAGTTTAAAAAGTGCATTCTCTTTCCTGATATGTTTTTTTTTTTTTCCTGTACCTGTAATAGAGAGCTTGGTTTTTTTTAATAAATGGAAAGTACCAGACTGACCAATAGCAAGTGTTATTTCATGACCACTGGCTTGCATAAACTGTGTTTTGACCCATTGCAGTAGTGAAATTAGGCAGTTAAGACATTATTTCTGCATATTAATGGGGGAGATGTCCTAGTTTGGCAATGCTTGGGTTTTCTCTGGATTTAAAAAAGGTTTTTTACTAGAGTTGTTATGTACTGTATAAGTTGATCTGTAAGCAAAAGGAAGAAAGGATAAATGTTTCCAGGCAGTGAGTACACTTAGCTCTGTCTTACATAAGTGGGAATTGCAGATGTCAAATTCTTTGGAAAATGAGCTATCAATGTGCCGAACTGACATCCAAATTTGAAAATGTTCACGTTGTCTCTCTGCAGATACCAGAGAAAGAAAGGAAATCATAAAATGTGCAGACAATTGTAAATCACGTAGAGCTTTATGGAGTTTTCTTCATGCATACTGATCTTGGTACTCGGCATACTAAATATGCCAAGTGTTTCTTAAGAAGAGATTAACGGGCTGCCTAGTTGCTTGGTGGCATTTCGACAGACTTGAGAAGAAGGTTTATTGAAGGATTACGGCAGCAGAGGGAGCTAAAAGATTCCTAATATTTTATCATTTGTTGTTTCATAAGTGAAAGTTGCTCCTTCGTAAAGTACCAATTAACCTTCACAAACGTGATTGATTTTTTTTTTTTTTACCCTTAAGTGCTTTCGGCAGGTAAATAGGGATTTTGAACTGGAGAAAATTCCTTTTCTCCCTAGCAATCCAGTATAAATTAAATTAGGAATCAGGTAGTAAAAGCTACCCAAAGTCTTTCTGCAGGAGCAGCCATCAGATCTTTCAACTGTAAACAGTGCAAGTGTTTGAGTAAGCAGAGTTTTCTATGAATAACCCAAGCAAAATACTGAGTAAACCAAGTTGTAAGTGCAAGCGTTTTAAAATAAAAATGCATATGTTCTTGTGTTGCGTACAAGGGTGTTTTAACAATTCAACAGTATTTTTCTATGTTTTGCCCATTCTAACTTGAAAATATTTTTAAGAGCTTGAAATATGGAGAATTGTGTAAAACATTTAATCTGTCATGTAAGAATTGTCTTAATGAAGAGGGAGGCTATTTTAAGGACTGAGATGACCTTGAAATAATAAAATGAAAATGATGCGTTCGTGAGTCATCTCATAAGATCATTTGCAACTCACCACGTCAGGGAAACTTATCTGTATATTTGGGGTATGCTTACCCCAATGCACAACCATCCTTTGTCTCAGTACAATTATAGTTGAAATGCTTACACACAGGCTTATGGTTGGGTTTTATTTTTATTCTTGATATTCAGTATTTACAGTGAAAATTGTTCTTGGCTCTCTTTTGGATTGCTGCAGTAACCTGCTTTTGTATTTTGAGGGTTCATTATGTGAAGGCTTCTTAGAAGGTAAATCAGGACAATGTGCTACCTAAACAGCTTCTGAATTTGCATGCACATCAGCTACTACACTGTTACAGACATGTTACTAGTAACAGTGCAAGCTGTATGAGAAGAAAATTAGCTTAAAAGCCCATTTTGCCCTAAATGATGCTGAACAGTTGCTGCTAATGAAAAGAATTATTTTAGCAAGAAAACTGGAAGGGGGGGGGAACCTACAAAGAATCTCTGAGATTTTTCAATTTTGTTGAAACATTGAAGTCACTGACTTAAGTTACAAATGTTTAAAAGAAAAGCTGTGTTTTTGTGGTGTTCAGCATTATGTATTTTATCTGCATAGTTACATTTTCATTGGTATATTGAAATAAAATACACTGCTTGCTTGTGACAGCAGCTGTGTTCAGCTATGGTATATCCAGAACGCTACATCTTACTGCCATACTGAAGTCAAAATAGTTTTATTTAATGTTAGTGTTGCAGACAGTATTAATACAGTAAAAAATATAGCCTGGCACACTGGGCTTATAGGGCTGTAATCACTGTATTTGCAATATTTGAACCACACTTCATCACCCAATTCCTGAGTAATCTTCAGAGAATTTAAAAAAACTTTTCAGACTTGATATTTAGCTTTTGTACTGCACAGATGAGGGCCTGGTAGAACTTTTAAAAGCTTTAGAAGTCTTAGTACTTGGTGGTAATATATACTTATTTCTGCCTGGGGTCAGGGCAGATGCTCTGAAAGCCCTAGATTTATATACTACTTTACAGTGTGCTCTGGAAACATGAACTGTACAAAGATTAAGTGTCTAGCTAAACATACTGAAAAATTTAAATAGTTTTCTAATTAAAGCAGATGTTCAGCTTTCATAGAGGCAGTTCCCATCCTTAGGGAAGCGGAGTCTCAGATGCAAAAAAGGAATTTATTTTGTTTCCTCCCTTAGTGCAGTCAGGATGGGAGTGTGATTATGCAAGTGGAAACAAGAAAATAAAAGTGGAGACTTCTAGTGCTCAAGTCATCTGCTGCTCTGTCCTTTGTCCTTGTTCTATGAGGTCAGTACTGAACTTGAAGGGTGCTTCTCCTTAAACAGGAGGAATGGGGTGGAGGCTTTGCCAGGGGAAGATGATCTTGCAGAGATCTCTCTCCTCCTTGGAGAAGTCATTGTGATCTGATGGACGGGTCATTGGGAGTGAAGAAACCTGTGTTTTATCTTTTCTCTCTTCTGAAGTCAAGTTAGAAAACAAAAGTTGCCTCTCCACTCTCTGTGCCTTTTTCTTTTTCTTTGACAGAAACCAGTTGGTCAGAGACTTAGAGTTACTGTGGTATAAATAATAGCAAGCTGTTGCAATGCTCTTGGAAACCCCTTAAAAAATAAAGTTTTTGCTACCTGTGAAAGCACCCGGTGTTTGCAGCAGGCAAAGGCACGCTCATTGGTACCACCGTAGATCCAGATCTGTGCAGTGGTTTGTGGCCCTGCTCAAATGCTTAAGAAAGAAGGTTCCTTCCTTTCCTGTGAGAACTAAATTTAAATTGCTCGTGACTTTGAGTAGGTGTGGGTTTGGTTTTTTTCCTAAGCCAGAAATTAGCTCTTCAAAATTACTTAGGTTTCCCTTTTCTTTATGCTTATTTTTCTAAGTATCATCCTAGGCACTGATTTTTCAAACCTCTAATTCTGCCAATTAAATGGAGACACACCAAAAAACCCAGGAAAAAAATTGCAGACAGTGGCAGTTGGACAGCAAAGCGTGAAGAGGAAAGACTCTTTATTCTTTTGATCCCATGTGTGTTTTTCAGAAAGTTTCCTTGTATGTTAGATGACAATGCTCAAATACAAATAGACCGTGACTCCTGTTAATAGGTAATTAAGAATATTGTGTTAATTAAATACATGATAGATGTGTCTCTTTTTTTTTTTAAGGGCCGTGTACATTTGAAGAAGTAGTTTTATTAAATACTAACAAGACTTTTCCCCAGGCAATTTTATCACTATTTCGTGTTCCCCGCTGTTCCTTTCTTTCTTGAAGATTGCATCAGTCATACCCATGTGTTGTGTTTTTTTTTTTTTCTTGGGTATCAAATACCACTTAGGCAGGTGTTACTTAGCTTCTACAACATCTGCCAGTCATTTTTTTGTTGTTGTTAGTTTATGTAACCTGCAGATGGTTGTATTTGCCTGTTTCTGTAGTGTTCTACGAACTCCCATGCTTGTTCCCTGGGTGCTGCTGTGCGCTTGCACGCAGGCACCATCAATTTATCAAACTCAAATCATTTAGTAACAGTTACTTCTTGCAATAAACAAAAGCAGCTGCACTCTTAGCTATCCTTATCTGCATGAATGCATAGATTGTAAAGGGCTGTTCTGACAAACAAGACAAAAGTTTAGAATTTCAAACTGGAATTTAGGGCATCTAAGTCAGAATGACTAGACGCTGATGTTTAGAAACAATATAATAATGCAGAGAATGAATTAGTTACCATAGTAACTTCTTTGTTTTAATAATTTGGTGGGGCAATGAATAGAAGGAGCTCAGAAAGAAGTAGTAGGAATCTTAATTACGTGTTGTGCAATGTGAGTGGCTTTGTTCATTAATATTGAAATTAATTTGATTTTATAACATTGAAGAATGAGTATGTAAGTTTTACTTTGGAAGGGCAAGAAGAATGATTTACAGGTTTGGGGTTTTTTTATTCTTATTCCCCACCCCCACCACCCCCCTGGGAAGAATATAATTACATTTTACATTTGATTATGGCAACGCAGATTATCGATTTCTTAACAATAAAACATGCTCAATATGTTGCACTGTAAGCGTGACTTCAGTCTACGTGCTGAGATTTGTTGCCTGGCAGTTGTTGGCAGCCTAGCAACATGCTTCAGTCCAGATCTGCAAAAGGATATAGACACCCAAAGCTGGCAGATATGGGGAAGGTGGGTGTCTCAATACTTCAAAACCCACTGAAAATCATCAGCACCTTGAAATCCATTTGTACTTTATGGATGAAATTTAAGTGCCCTCCACACTTTAAGATCATTTTTCTCTCCTTGAAGGTTTGAGCAGTTTAGTGTGCATTTCGTGCTTAAGACAAGGCAGGATCCTTAGAGTTGGTTCAGTTGTTGGCAGATGCGCAGCAAGCAGCCCTTCTGTGGTCACATAGAGCACACATCAGCTGGACCCCATTTTACAGAAAGATGTAGCAGGCACAATGGTGCTTTATTCCAGAAATTCATGTGCAGTGCCTCCTGTCCCAGCATCTCTCCTAAGGCAACAGTTGGCTGGGTCCGAGATGCCTGTGTGCTGATGAGTCAGTACGTGCCTGGGGACCAGCTGGTGCCATGCAAGGAATCACTGCTGATGTCCTACCGTGGCCTTTCACAAAGTGAGGCCTCTAATTTGAGTCTGTCTTCTCATCTGGATGCCTTTTGTTTTTTCTCCTTAGTGAAACTTGTGGGAACTTAATTCTCTTTGAGACTACTGGCAGCTTTTGGTTGAAATTTGCTAGGGAGGTAAAGATTTAATTAAGGAGGGCCCAGTGGTTAGATGGACAGACAATTATGTAAGCCTGGTTTCCTTTGAAAAATCTGTCTATAAGATGGTCTGATATTACATACAGAAACAAGAAGTGACACCTGGTCATTCCTTGGCCAAGGAAGTGCCTTCCATCACCAGACTCAAATCACATTCCCTCCTTAGAACAGGGAGTCTTAAAGTTGTGTCTGCAAAGTGGCACTGCTTTTAACAGTGGCTCCTCAGTAGGTAAGGGTGTCTGCCTGGGAACAGGGAAGCTTTGTGTTCTAGATCATCATCAACCCAAACATGATTATTTTTCTGAAGGGAGGTTCGTTACCCTTTCTGTGTGGTCTGCTGCTATGTTCCAGGTAATGCCAGATCAATTAATTGCGCCAGAAAGAAAAGGGATAACTGAGCTCAGTAATGAGTCTTCTAACTCGGGAAGGGGATCTAAACTTTTCTTCCCCATTTCTAGTACTTTTGTGTATATAATTTTGCGGATGGAGATTTAAAACTGTGGACTGTCCCTTTTCTCCAAGGTGAGGCTCCCTATCACTGGGCTATTATTGTCACTGCCTCCTCCCCTCTAGTCTCGTAAGAAACTTGCTCTGATAAAGTATTTCTAAAACCAGCACATCCTACCTCCAGACCCACATTTTATTCATTCTTCCCTTATCTCTTAGCTGTATCTTAATAAAATTAAATTGTGAAGGATTTGAAAAAGACACTGGCTTGGTTTGAACTTTTTTTGGGTCCTAATCCTTCACTGGAATTCTGAAATGCTTGTTAATATAATCTTAATGTTTATGAAATCCTTTCCTGTTTAATTCTTGAGTGTCAGTCTGTGATACTTCCCAAAATGTCAGAAGATTAGATGAGTTTTGCTCCTTGTCCAAGATGTTGATACATGAAAGTAAAAGGGAGTTCATTCCAAAGCTGAAAACATCCAATGAAGAATTTTTTTTTTGCCAGTTGCTTCCTTTTATCTACATTAACCATAAATCAGCGGTTATTTTATAGGTTCCTTGTGATTACAGTAATCAACAAATGCATGGTTGCATCATGGAACAGTTGGTGAAAGAAACTTTAGAGCAACTCCTCAAAGGCCTTGCTATGCCAAGGTAACAGCACTAGTGCATCTGGTGATAAAGAAAGCAAAGTGTGGTCTTTCTGTCAACTGTGGTCTTTAGCTGCCTTTTTATCTCCAATTCTTTGTCGTCTTTTCTTTGTTTTTCTGATTCTCATTTCTAATGAGGAATTTAAATCATTTCTAAAACAGTCTTTGTGGTATATTAAATTTTCTTGGTGATATGCGAGTGGGCTTCCACTGGAAATCAATTAGCATTAAAAGTTAATTTTTTTAATTTAATGTTCAATTGCATTTCATTTGCTCTGATTTTTATTGCGTTGGTCCTGGATGGAAGCACCTGAAAATACATTCCTAAAATCATAGTTTTCCACATACATGAAAAAAAATTTGGCTTTTTGCTGAGTGGTCAATTATAGTCATTTTACATGAAGAAGACTTGTAGCTTTTTGCAAGCAGGGGTATTGAAATGTTTTAGCTGGGAAAACACCGAGTAGTATTTTTGACACAACCGTCTCAACTGACACTGGCTTATGTCTCCAAAAACCAGCAAGTCTGGAGATTGTTGTCCCTCTCGTTCTGTCTGTGCATGATTAACTGGAGGAAACTCATGCTGCAGCATGTATTTCAGTCTCTACTTCTGAGTTCCACGTGGAAAGCACTCCTGCCTCGAAGTTGTGGATTCCTCATTACAAAAGAAATACCAATGGGGTTTCCATGTCAGCTCCACTGGCTTGTCAGATACAAGCTGTGGTATTCCCTGAGTCATGAAGTGCTTCAGAAGCATGACTGACTTGTATTTTCTTGACATGATGCGATCATCTAACTGGAAAGCATATTTGCTAAACAAAGATTGTTAGATTGTTCCAGATCTAGGCCTTATATTGCATGCAATTCTAAAAGCTCTCTTTAAATGATTTACAGTTTATCCTTGTTGATAAAACTTGATGGAAGAATTTTCAGGCAGGAAAATGGAGTTCAAAGAATAAGTACTTTCTTTAGCCTCATTCTATATGAGTGTGCTGGTTTTGGCTAAGGTAGAGGTACTTTTCTTCATAGTAGCTGGTATGGGTTACATTTTGAATTAGTCCTGAACACAGTGTTGGTAATACAGGGATGTTTTTGCTACTGCTCAGCAGTGCTTAGAGTCAAAGCCTTTTCTGCTCTTCACCCCACCAGCAAGTAAACTGGGGGTGCACTAGATATTGGGAGGGGACACAGCTGGGACAGCTGACCTCAGCTGACCAAAGGGGTATTCCAGACCATATGGCACCAAGCTCAGCATAGGAAGCTGGGGGAAGAGGGAAGGAAAGGGAGATATTGGGAGCGATGGTGTTTGTCTTCCCAAATAACCGGTATGTGTGATGGAGCCCGGCTGTCCTGGAGATGGGTGAACCACCTGCCTGCTGATGGGAAGTGGTGAATGAATTCCCTGTGTTGCTTTGCTTGCACGTGTGGCTTTTGCTTCACCTATTAAACTGCTTTTATCTCCACCCATGAGTTTTCTCACTTTTACCCTTCAGATTCTTTTCCCCATTGCACTGAGATGGAGTCAACGAGGGGCTGTAGGAGGCTTAGCTGCTGTCTGGGGTTAAACCATGACAACAAGTCACTTATGAATGCTTGATTTAACAGGAAAAATTTGTACTAATAATGGCAATAATTGAGCCCAGTTAGCACAGACAATAGAATACTATTATATTCGGGAGTACTTATTTCCAATAACTTTGTAATTCCTTTAAAGTATATGTGAATATACTTATATTTTCAATTGATCTATGTCGTGTAACCAAATATTTTGTATTCAAAATTGCAATATTTTACTTAAATGTTTGTTTAAACATCTAGTTATGGTATTCCTGTATCCTGCCTCCTTAATCTTGGACTTGCTATGACCTCTGATTTGCTTCGAGTTTGTTTCTATTAAGTTGGTTTTTTGTCCCTTTGCTTGTGCAGTTTTCTGGCCTGGATACAGTTTGTACCTGTTTTTCCTTCATGCCTGAGTACTGCAGAGCTTGTTGTTTTATCAAAGCTGGCACTCTGGTCCCTGGAATTCATCTCCTGTTTACAACACTTTTGTAGGTCAGAACTGCCATGAAGTACAGAAATTAAAGATTTATCAGTGTCCCTTTATAGGAATGTAATGATATATTTTCTGTTAAAAATCTTGTTTACTTTAATTTGGTGTTATAATTAAACTATACTTACATCCTGCGTGATAGGAGGTTGATTTCTTAGTAGCAGTTAATTTAAAAGCCTGCTGGAGACTTCCCCTTTCCTTCTGTAGTATGAGGGGGGGTTTTGTGTGTCTTTTTAGAAGTTTTCAAATGTAATTGAAGCATGGGACAAATCCTGACTTATGTTGCCACGTTTACAGATGCCACCACTTTTATAAAACTTAAATTGTCTTTTAAGTAAACACTTTACAAAATAGCAGAAACAGAGTTTTAATGATTTGTAGGAAGCCCATAAATTCATATTTAATTTAGTGGAGGTACTTGACTATATGAAAGGTTAAACTGATCTAAAACAAATTACCTTGAAAACCCTGCTAAAAATTCAGATTTTAGCTAAATGTATTGCAAACTGGAAACTTCCAGAGAAGTAATTTTATGCAGACGTTCCTTGACTATGAAGGACAGAGCAGGGGGAGGGAGGGAAAGCTAGAATTAGAAAGAAAAGCAAGTTCAAGCTCTCATCTTATCCTTGACATTACTAGTATAATCTGTATTGTAGATTGTCAGTAAGTCCTAGCTATTTTGCTTAGCCATCCAAAACCAGATGACATTGTTCTCCCTATTGATATGTGCGTAATATTTTTGGTGTTTTCTATTAATGATGCTTTTCACTTTTTATTAATTGATTTTAATTACATTATGTTCTTCTCATATCATTAAAGGGTTATGGAGTGAGACAATAAAAACTTATTTGGTATAAGAATACAAGATTCAAGTAGGGAGTTAATAAAAAAAATAAATCAATATTCATCTATTGAGAGAAATGCTGACATTATTGTCAGTATTTTGTCTTTTATGGCACCTAAAAGCAGGACTTTGAGCCAGGTACTTTCAAGCACAGGTTTAGTGTTCAGCTGCACCTGCTCCATTGTCAGCTATGACTTGTGTTGACCTTAATTTTGTTTTTAAATATGCTGTCTACAAATAGTAAGGTATTAACAAATATTTTTGTTATATACTTATCTCAAATCAGAGGCACTAATCTAGTTTTATTTTAGTTGCAGAAGGGTCGTTTGGTCTCTACAGAAGGTAGCAGTAAGCTAGAGCTTTCTCATTCTAGGTTTATTGAGGAATAATATTGATCATGTGATGTTATCAGCATAGCTGCTACAAAGACAAAAATATATCTAGATTTGAGATGTCAGCAGTTAGTAAGGTTTTTCTGAGATACAATCACCTTTTGAAGACGTTCCATTAATGCTTAAGATTAGCATATTTTTTTTTTAAATGGCAGAAAATTTGACAGTAGCATTTAGTGGATGCTGGATGGCATCTTTTCAGAACTTAGAACTTAGTTTCTGTGAAGCTTAGGTCTAATCCTCAGTTTTTGTATGGGTTTTTATTGTTGGGTTTTTTCTGTTGTGTTTTTTTGTTGTTGTTTTTGTTGTTGTTGTTTTGGGTTTTTTTCAAATGACGTGTAAATAGGTCTCTTCCAAAAGCCAATTGAAAATCAAGTAGAAGAAATTAAAGATTGCATGATAAGCCAGGGTGTCATTCACTGAATTCAGTATTAGTCAATTCAGAAGTGATAATGGAAAGATGCATTTATTAGATTTCCAGAAGTTTTAATGAAATAACTGTATCTACACCATGGTGTCTACAAAATACTGTAAATGTTTTGTCTGGCAGCTGAGCATAAGCATGACTGGCTGTCAACTAACTCAGGTAATTAGGATACTCTAAATCTCCTTTCAGTTATTTTCTCTCACCATTTTACTTTCTAGCTCTCATTTTTGTGGTTTTTTTTACTGTGTTTCCAAATAAGGAAAAACATACTAAACTCATGTTTTGGGGACATAGCAATGCCCATGATATTTTAATTAAATCACAAATTGCTGACAGGATATTGATTATTGATCCTGTAGCTAGAGCCTAAATTGAAACAGTTGGTGTGTCTGTGCTACCAGCCAAGTGAGGGGAAACAAGGCTTAAAAAGGGTTTTTTTTTTTACTTTGAAGATGAGAACTCAGAATTAAGTTATGTACTCAGGGTTTTTAGGTTTGCAGATTTGGTTTTTAGATTGTCTACTTCAGGTATCCAAGCCATGTGTGGCAAAGATCAAGGTGGTTTGTGAAGACTAATGTAGTGAAAGTAGGTGCCTTTAGGGAGCAGTTCAGGACTTTCCTCGAGTTTCTTATGTTCTCCATGGACTGTATGTGAATCCAACTGGAAGCTGGGGTAGGAAGCAATAATGTTTCTCATTGGGAAAGTCTTGATGAGCTATGCTTGAAAAAAAGAACCTGACTCAGCATTGCACTCTAGACTACTGATAGTCAGAACATTGAGTCCCTTTCTGGGAATAAACAAGAATATTTTGACCTACTTTAATGAAAGTGTAGCAGTTAAAGTATTCTCCTCAGCCCTAGGTTAGAAAGCAGAGCTCTTACTTCCTGTAAATGTGTCCAAAATCCCTGGCCTGTTACCTTTGCAAATCTGTTTCTGTTCTCAATGCGGTAATCAGTGGGCATCGAGTGAAACTGCTGTGTGTAGGTGTAGAAAGAATTTCTTCACGCATCAGGTGAGCTGTGATAGCCTGTACTGCAGGATATCACAGGCTACTGAAGTTTGATGGAGGTTGAAGAAGGGAGTAGATATATTTGTTGGGAAAAAAATAAATTCACTGGGATTGCTGAAACACTTCTGATTCACGTGCTTTCTGAATTGAAAATTGCTGGTGGCAGAGAAAGGTTCTGGAGATTAATTTGCTAGCCTTGGCCTTTCTTACTATTCTTTTTCTCGCTGTTCTTTTTCTGAATCTAGCAGCAGGAAAAAAAACACTATTGAGCAAAACGTACCTTTGAGAACATTACGTTTGCACCCGTGGTTGTGAAGGCTTCTGTTTTCCTTGCTCAGACTTAGTAGAACTTTTGAGGGTCCTTCTATTCATTGAGATTTCCAGCCTCGTTAGTCTCATTATTAGAGTCAAAAATTGAAGTAACATTGCGCACTTGCAATGCATCAGTGCAGTAACCCAGCATATCAATGTCTAGGAGCTCGGGTACATGCTGCTGAGCATTTCTAGTACTTTTCCATTAGGCCTGTCAGTGCAATAAAATACAATGCTCTTCACGACTTCAGATACATGTTTTGTAGGTGTTGTAAGAAATATTAATTTTAGAGACCACATTTAAGTTTCCTCTAACTCAGAATGACCGAAGTGTTTAAAGAAAGAGAAGCAGGATACCTGAAAATGAAGAAAAATAAAAAGTAGCCCTCTGAGTGTTAGGTACCTGCAGTAATGTAGATGATGTGTGTAAGAAATCTATGATCAGATCTCTAGAAGTGCTGTGGTGTGTGATTAAAGATACAGGAGATCAGAGCAAGGCTTAACTAGCCGTGCTTAGAGTCCTTGTGGAAGTAATTTCCCACTGTAGTTGTTTCCTTACCTGTGAAATGATGATAATACTTTAACTGTCTGAGGCTTAGTTCATTAATCGTTTTACAGCAAGGTGAAAAGCCTATTTATAGTTACAAAAAACGATCAAACAAGTATAGACTAATGCTACTTAGTATTTAATAATTTGCCTATCCAAGTAACTGTCGCTTTTAAGGAATAATTGAAACATATTTACAGAGAAAATTTGAAAGCAAGTAACAGCATTATCAAGCTAAAAAGCTATCGCACATTATTATACACTTCATGATTCAGCAGTCAAGCTGTTTTTGTGCATGTAAATGATTTTTACTTAATGGATTATTGCAGCACTTGTGAGCAAGCAGCGCAGGACTCTCCGAAGGGCATACCTTGAGGACACTGCAGCAGCAATATTTTGCTGTGTCACTAGATTTTATCATGCGTAAAGGACAGATTCTTTTATACTGGAGAGTTTTCAAATGGAAGCCACTGTTACATTTGTGACTGATTTCATACATACTAGCAATCTACAGTAATTTTAAAAGTTCTTAAAAACAAATTGCTTCTGCTATTACAGGTTTTCTGTTCTTTAAATCAAGTGTCTTAAGTATAACAGCAGTTATATAAACTACATCAAAAAATGAGGAAACTTATGACTGCTTCTTGCAAGAATTTTTATGAGTGATATCTTTTATTTCTTCTTTTGAAACAGGAGTAATAAAAATAAAAGTGGATTTTAGTTTACTGTTACAGTGCGCTATGGTTGTCAAGTGCTATTACTAAACAAATAGTAAAAATACTCCGTTGATTTTACTGGCTTTGGTAGTACAGTTACAAGAACCACTTTACTACTCCAAGATTTCTAACATGTTTGAGAGTTAGTACATAGAAGTAATTTCTCAGGTTTGGATTGCATCCAGTGCTTCGTGCAAGTGATGTTTCTAACAGCCAGAGATTTGACTACTAGATAAGGGAGGTATGGTTTCATTAGGATGATATTTATCTCTGGGAAAAAAAATAAAATTACAAGGTAATTGCCAGTAAATTGCATTGAACCCTAAAATAGGGACTGTGGTGCAAATATTTACAGGCCTCTACAAATGAAGAGTGTGATGTGTCACTTCTAGAACAGTTTAGTGGTCTCAGAAGTGGTCTCAGTTTCAACTCTGTGTCTGTGCCAAGCATTCTTTGTATCCCTAAATGTGTAAAATCTGCATGGTGGGTCTATAGGCTGCACAATACAGTATTGTGTTAACTTGCTTTTTTTTTTTTTTTTTTAAGAACGACATCTTTCTGCTGCACTGATAAAGTTGAGAGAAGGATAGGGAAATAATCTGGTAAACTTGTGGAATTTCTGATTGAACCTTTAATGTCAGTCCAAGAAGTAATAGAGCTACAGTGAGATGTGAAGACACGTAAAATAAAGCTGGTGTAACTGTTGCCTTTGGCCTTCCCCCAAACATCGAGGTGATAAAAGTAGACTTTTTGTTGAACTTAAGAAATCAAAACACACATGCCTGCTTACAAGAACCTCATCCCCAGCTAAAGGGTAACAAACTGGTATACTGAAATGTGATTTCCCAAGTTGTTGAAATGTCATAGTAATACAAAAATTTGGGTTTTGACAAGATGCTGTTTGATATCTGTATTACCATTTTCACTACTGTTGATACCAGTTGATCATGCTCCTGGCAGTTTCAGTGAGGAGACACTAGTTTAGCAACTGTGGGGTTGGAAATACCTTTTGACTCTGATCTGCAGAAGGTGGTTTGACAAATTTTGTGGGGATTTGATGTATGAACTTTCTGTTTCTGGTTTGAATTCAGAATATTGTGGCTGATTTTAGCAGTCATGTGATGAACCACAGTTAAACTAGCTTGCTAATGAATGGAAGAAAGGTAGTGATTAGGATTTTACTTGAGATGATGGGATCGGAAAGTTTCTATCATTTCCATTCAAATACTTGTAGCTTCAGTAAGGTACCTTGTTTAGGTTCTTTAGGTGGTAGGAAGGATTTGAGCCTAAGAAGGGCTCAGATCAACTTCTTTGGATCTGAAGGTTAGATGAGAAAGTGTTTTTTTCTTGGAAGCTACCCTGTTGGCTCTGTTACTGTATTTTCACAATAGAGGTAAATCAACAGATTCCTTCATTGGGAGTGCATTAAGGAGCCTGAATGTGTCTCAGGCTCTTGACTGTGCTGTATTTTTAATATTGAGAACATTACTTTCTGTAGCTCTAAATGCAACAGTCCTTAATAGCAGTATGTGTCCTTACTTTTCAAAGGTGGAGGGTGAGGAAAAATACATTGTATGTTTATGTCTACACTTAGCTTTTGCAGTCATGTAGATCGTTGTCCCCACTGCAAACACTTTTTCAACATTTGGTGTTAAGAGGTTGTTAATTTAAAGCCTTGTGTGTTGTGATGATAGTGCCTAAAATTATTCTGTTCTTTAATTTTCATTTGAATCTCTTGTCTCTTGTGGTTGACAATTGCATGTTTCACTTATAGTCTATTACCCTTGCTTTCCTAAATACTAAAATGTTTCCAATTCTGAAATACTTTCCCCATGTAGTTAACATATAGCTATTCTTGGGTGTTCTGCCTCCCCCCATTCCTTTCAAAATAAGTCCTATATCAGATATTTTTCTTTCCCTTGAAATTGGATATTTTAGTGGCCTTTCTCCTTCCTTATATCAGAATCCATTTTCTTCACCTCAACTGGTTTTACCAACATCCTGATTACTTATTCTCCTTCATGCACTAAAGTAACATTGAATTATGTGTTGCATCAGTTTCCTTGACAAATAAAAGGAATAACATTTCTCATGTATTGAATGGGGAAGTTAGTGCAGTTAAAACATTGTAAAGACATGCCATCTGCAAAGAAAGGATGACATCTATTTTCTTTAAGAAAGTAAAAAAAATGCATGCCCTATCAGGGCACTTGTATATATAAAAAAAGCATCCCAAGTATAATTCTCCTTTTCAGGTAGATCAGTTATAAAACTGACACTAAATGATTGGTACAAAAAAACTTGTGTATTTGAGGGTATATGTGGACAAATGTAGAAGAACGTTTCTCTAAAGCTTCAGCCTCTACTGAGGTCCTTTTCTCAGGGACCTGCCTGACCAGATTCCAGGGCTGCATGCTTCCTGGTCATTATTTCTTCTCTGAGTGATATTTTATATATATCTTCATTGAAGTATATCAATGAGGCAGAATGACTGCCCCGAGTA
The DNA here is from genome assembly GCA_025331215.1 of Actenoides lindsayi. Classification (NCBI taxonomy): domain Eukaryota; kingdom Metazoa; phylum Chordata; class Aves; order Coraciiformes; family Alcedinidae; genus Actenoides; species Actenoides lindsayi. Next base: position 77,909 of record WTSP01026168.1, read on the forward strand.
AGCACTTTGGATTCCATCTCCAAACTCTGCTTTAATCAATATCGTTTGCAGTGATAGAGTGCTCTGTAGAGTCTCCTTTTCTTGTCTAACCTCAGCCAGGAAATACAACAGATGGGTTTCACCGTGCTTTTTTGGCAAGGAGTAGCATGAAAATAGAAATAAACCTTATTACATATGTGCTTCTCTGCATGATGCTTGTAATGTGCAATAAATATCACTAAAAAAGTGCAAACTTATTGCCAGTTAACCATTAATCAGAGGAAAAAAGAAGTTTCATAGCATGAGCTTGAGAGCAAACGCATCTTAACCTTTACATTAAAAACTGGTAGTAGGGTGGTTTGTTTTCCTGTATGTCACCATGCTCTTGCACAGAGACAGAATATGTCAATGGACTGTCATGACATGAAAGAAGGTGCAGTTATGTGTTCTTTCCAGTAACAGCAAATCCACTGTTGTGTGAGCAAGATAACAAATATGCAATATATAACAGACTAAAGGAACTAACATAATTAGAAGATAAAATTGCCCATCTGTAATTTTGTTGTTTTCAACAAAACCTATTTTTTGTGAATTTCCAGTTAGCATTTTAAATAATCTGAAACCTGCCAATAGATGTAAATCAGACAGGCCTGTTAGATACTCAGTGTATTAAAAAAAACCTGTAACATGTTTTCTGAGCTTCAAATAAGAAAATATTTGGCATTTGAGGTGGCAGAAGTTGCTAAATCTGTAGAATACTTCCAGCAGCAATGGAGGTGATACAAGTTGCCTGTATTGGGTGGGAGTCCTGGGTATGTCAGTATCTCTGCTGTGTATCCTGTCACATTGGAGGTGCACGGGGAGGAAGTTTCTATGGTTCAGCTGCCCCATAGGGTTTGTGGAGGTCATAGAGGGGTATGTGTGTTTATCCAGTACTAACAGCAAAATTTTGAGTAACAACTGATTCAGCCTATTGTGCAGCTCAGTTCTTACGTAGTTTCTATATGTTAGTATACCAAGTGGTTTGTTTATTTTTAAAATCATATCAACTAAGATAAATGAAAGTCTTAAAATACCTTTAAATTTGGAGATTAATGAGGGCTCATCTTCCTTGGATGAGGATAGATTTCTGGGCTCCCTGTGCGATGCTGTATTCTGGAGGATAATGTGCTGCAGTTCTGCTCAGAACTGGACAGCACATCGGTTTTCCTAACAGCAATTTCTTCTTTACTTCTCAAGAGGCTTCTTCAAATCTTTTCTTCAAGGAGACTCTAGTTTCAGTGCCACCTGGAGTATGTAATGAAATTCAATAATTGTTACTGCTTCCTTTTGTATATGGGAGGTTATATGGATTCTCATGATCTTGGTCATTCTTTATTCCTCAATGGCTGATACAACTTTCTCTGACCCACCATGAACTCATCAGCCATGTCAACTCTTCCCTAAAACAAACCAACATGGTATCTTTAGGTAACTGGATGCTTTTTCTCTAGTTTGAAGGAAAAAATGATAGCAACAGTTTATCTCGTTCAATGCTTTCATCATTTCACTGATGTCAGTAATGTGCTTTTACTAACATGAGTGAAGAAAACAATCAAGATTCAACTGATTCATGGAATCAAATGATTAATAGAATTCAAGAGCAAATGAACCTTATAGCTCTTCTGGTGAGTTCTACTCAATAGCAGATTTTACATTCATATGCAACACTTTCCATTATATAATTTTGATACTAGTTGGTTGACTAATATAAAAAGAAATACATCTGTTCAAATCCAGAGACAATCAATAAACCTTCTGAGAAGCGTAAGAAAACAGAACAAAAAAATGCTTTCCAGACATGTAGTACTTCACATCCTGCGGTAACTCTGGTTTCTGGTCTCTTGCGTGTCAGAAACCTTAGAGCATTTGAGACTAAGTTGCCTTCCAGGAGGACATGTTTAGTTACACACTCACCATCATTTCTCTTCACACTTGAGGTGCTGGATTGCTTACAGACACACATTTCTGTTCTTGCTCCAGGAGAGAGACCAGTAATCTCTGCCTACTACTTCTTTTCTGATGCAGCGGTATCATTGTGTGGTTTTGTGTAAGGAATGGGTAACGTGTGTCTGTTTCTGCTCTTCAGCTTTAGTAAGAGCAGAAAATTTCGGCTGAAGAAGTATTTTTTTAAATTTAATTTTATTTTTTTAAATATTTTTTTTTCTGTTGACAGTCCCTTAGAAAACAGTTGTTTTGTCATGGCTAGATCACAATGAGCCGTAACAAATTGGTTTACATATTTTGAGACCATAGATGTTATGTTGCACACAGGCTCTTGTATTCTTATTCTCTCTTATGACACACATTTATTGTACAGAATATGCATTGACTTACACTAGGTGGTCCTGAACTCTTTGTTATTGGGGAGATTAGAAGGAAGTGCTACAAATAGTTTCGCAAGGTCAGTTTTTGTAATCTTACGGGTTCTTTGCTTAACTCCTTATAGCCAATAGTTCTGGGCAGGAGCTCTGCTGCTGGGCTCTGCCTGCTGTGGATCCTGGTGCTTGCTCATCCTGTAGATCCTCTGAAGCTGAATGTCAGTTTTGCCACTTAAAGAAGTTGTCATAAATATTTTTATCCCTCTACTTTTATATTTTAAAGTAGAGGGATAAAAATATTTGACAACTTATAGTTGTTGTTATTATTAATATTTTAGAAATAGTATTTATGACAGCTTAAATAATTTTTTTCTTACTGTTGTTTATCCCTTGCTGAATCACCAGATGAGTGTGTGTAGATCCTTTTCATCCCAAATAAAGTGATTCCATATATTAATTCCCCTGTTCAGCTGTACTAAACAAATTTCTAAGGGGCTATCTCCATTGTAACAATACTTATTAATTTAAAAAAAAAATACAAATAAGAGTATTAAACCTCAGATCTTTTAATGTTTCATTCCTATTGCCTCATACTATTTCTTTTTCTTGTTGTTTTCCCATGCCTTTTGGCCGACTCTTCAAATATAGAAAATCTACTCTTCTGTATCCTTCTAAAATCCTATTTCTGTAAAATGTTATATGCTCTAGTGAGCCATTTAATATAGATCTCTCTTGCTTTTGTTTACTGATGCTGTAAATTTAAGATATTTTACTCTTCTTCCTCCCAAAAGCCCAGTGGACTAGAAGGACAGTTTGGTCTTTTCAAATATAGTGACTTTTAAAGAACAAGTTTACCACTCTGGTGATGGGATTTTCTCCCAGGGGTAGGGGGATGGGGGTGTGGGAAGTGTCAGATCCAAAATATTCCATTTGCTGAGCACAATATAACCAAACAATTTAAAAATGAGAACTTGATTAAAAATTGTTTGAGGAAAATGAGTGGGATAGTTTAACTTCTGACATTTCTAAGTGTGTCTTGATTTTGATTTATCTGATGCTATATAATCAAATGACATGTCATTATAATGATATTTCTTGTCTGAAATATTGTGATATGACAATTTTCTCTCATTGCACCTTTTTAAAAATAAGACTTAAGACTTCTCTTTCTAGACACAATTCAGAAATTATTTAGGCACAATAATAATAATATTTCGTAATAGAAATAACAGTCCATTTTTGTATATTAATGGTATCCTGTAACCACTGACATCAATGCTGCTATTGCTTATGGACATTTGAAGTATTTATAGTAGGAAGTGTATTAGTGCTGGATTTAAGAGAAGGGATAAGACTGAATTTTCTATGAAAGTACTGTGAACGTCAGCCTTGGAAGGCTTCTCTACTGTACAGTGGTCTGCAAAGATTTTTCTGCATAAAATGCAGTAATTTCAATGAAGATTAATTTTTATTCTTGCATGTTCATCCTGCTGCTTGTCATTAATCAATCTTCTACCTTTTTAATATTGTGCATGTTCTATTGTTACATCTGATTTATTTTTTTAATGGCTCCTGCTTTCTTGTTCTAACATATTGGACACTTAATATGATTAAATCTCTGTGTCTGTGTGTGGCATTTAAGTTATGTACCCCATGAAGTTTTGTGTGGAGGCTGAGTTGAGTGACAGGAACCCCCTCATGGGACTAAAATACTTAGTCTAGGTTCTTCACTGGTGCAAAACAAAAATACTTCCTAGTGTTACACAGAAAATTCTGTGTCCCCCAGATAGGAGGTGCTGCAAAATGACAAAATACTGCTGAGCATATTTGTTTGCTTTGTTACTTTGGCTTCAAGTGTTGGGGTTATTGGAAGGATAAGGATGTTTGCTTAGTTTTTGTAGGGAATTTCTAGTTTAAACAAAATGAAACTAGTTACTTCTTGAATGGCTGTTGCTTTTTAATCCTTTTTAAGTTTGTGCATTCCAAGGACAGAAATATCATGTTAAACTACTCACTTTTTAAAAAAAATTAAATTTATTTTATTATTATTTTAAAACTAAATACTATTTTTCTTCTGTGTTTAGATAAAAAACAACCTTGTTCAAATAATCTAAGTGTTGTAAGGCCTGTGTAAGTCTTTGGGACACAATGGAAAGCTGCTCTTCCTCGTCCATCGATTGTATGTTCATTCAGGTGGTTGAGGAGAGGCGTGCCTCAGGATTTACAGCTGGGATTAAGTTAAAACACTTCCCTTTTTCCGTTGTCTCAAAAGAGTGTACGAAATACGTTTTAGCTGGTAACTTTCAAAGGCAGTGTTTAAGCCTGACCATGGCTCCAATAAATAGCCCCATATACACCCCATGTAAAATAGATATGGATTCACTGAGAGGCACTCCAGTCCCTGCAACTCTTATTTCACTGTAAATAACATACTGGGTACTTCATAAGCAGCTGATTCTAGTAGTGTTGTCTTCTGGAGAAGGAATAAGGATGCTGTGGCGTGACCTGGGTCATGCATGCCACACTGCAGAACGCTCTGCAGGATGTTTATAGCCCATTCCAGCTTCATCTGCCACCTTATCATTAGATTAAAGGTGGGAAAAGATGAACACAGCTAGCTGTTGAGCTTTATCTCCTTTTCCAAAGGTAGTAAGAAGGTTATAGCGTAGCCTGTAAAATTTAGGTGATGTGGTACCTCGTTAAATATTCCTACCAACTGAAGAAAGCATTAAAGTAGGAATGAAGTTGGGTCGGAAGTGTGTTGCTAAACTGTAAGTTATCCACGCTTCAATACATTTAGCAAAGAACTGAAACTGGATGCTTCAGAGTATCACAGAGTTCACTCTTTGTTACAGTATGACTTGCTGCTTTTTGTAAGCTAGATGTCTTCCCAGAAAGAAGCATCAAGTACAGTCAAGCACTCTGGTTTGAAGCCTTAGTATTGTCAGTGCTTCTAAAAATGGTTAAGCTTTTTTTTTTTTTTTTTTTTTTTTTTTTTTTTGGCAGAACCATTTTTAGGTATTCTGAAGGCTATTAAACTCTTTCAAAAAGGCACATAGGAACAGACAACTTAAAAATAAATTTTAAGCTGTTGTTTCTGATTTACCCATCGAAACTGCTCTATTCTTACTCATGTTGCAAGATGGGCTGCAGAACGAAGTCTTACTCTAGTGAGAATGTGAGTGCAAAATGCAATGAAGGATGTTAATTATTGCATATTTTACCTAGTTTTGTATCTGCACTTAGTGGATTGTTTTCTGTATTTCAGGCAGCTCTGAAAACAAACAACCCTTTCATTGAAAAATAGATTTATATTTTCCAAATGGAATGGTATTGTCACTCCAGATAGACTAAATAGCTTCTGTTATCTGTGATCCAAAGAGTTTATGAAGGACTAGAGCAGTAGGAAAAGTCTATCTGCTTTTGTTAAAGAAGCACTCATTAATAAATATATATTAAAAAAAAAAAGAAACCCAAACACTACCTCACATATGCAGAGCTGTGATGAGGAGGTAGGCAAGTGAAATGAGGTGTGTTGACCTCTTTGTGAAGGAATAGGGAAGCTCAGGAGTATTTTCAATTGAGATGTTAATGTTTAAGTTCATTCAAGTTTTTTTTAGTCAACTGGTAGTTTCTTTCTGAGTCAAAACAATAGCTGAAACCAAAACAGTGTCAGCTCTGCAGTCAGTTTATTGTGGGATTATGATAGATCTGAAATGTTATCTTAAGACTATTATTAACTGTTAATTGACGTTTAATTCTACTTAGTATTAATATAAACACTTCTCTGTTCAGAGTTTGGTTTGCAGAACAAAGGGAGAAGCATGTTTGTATACAGATGCACAGAGGCAGTTTTAGTGATGTCTGATCTAATGCTACATCAAGGGGAAACAGCTGTGATTTATGGAGCACAAAGCTAAGTGAAGTTCATAACTACAACCGTGTTATTGAAGTTGTTGGAAGGCTTTAAGAAAAATCTTCTCGCCTTGCACATGGCTTCAGAATTTAACCGCTGAGGTTTAGGTTGTGCCAGGAAGGAGGGTTGTGTCTGCAAAACTTCAGAGCTGGGTCTGTGAGTTCTGTGTAATTGCGTAATTAAAACCCAGCGTTTCGTTGAACACGCCTCAGCAGAGGTCCTCCAGCTCCCTGACATCTCGCTGCAGAAATCCCCCCCTTTTTGGGGCTAAGAATGTATGGGTGCTGGCCTGCCCAAGTGCAGGATCTTCCCCCTGGGAGAGGCAGTGGGTTCCTCACACTGTAACTGCCCACAGATCTGCTGCTCTTGGGTCCAACGCCTGCAGGGCGGTCTTGACCTGCTTTAAGATCCTGTGTGATTTAACGATACTGTTTGATCGTCCTAGGGCTTGGGAGACAGGTACAGGCAAAGACTCTGGTTTGACGCCTTGGTATTGGCAGTGCTTCTAAAAATGGTTAAACCTACTTAATTTTTTTTTGTCAGAACCTTTTTTTTTTTTTTTTTTTTTTTTTTAGAGGTTCTGAAGACTCCAGTGTGCCGAAGGCAGCTGTGGTGTGGGGGGCTGCTTCTTGCACCTCCCTGGGGAGTCTCCCTCTTCATTTCTAAAGCACCACCGTGTTTCAAAATCCAGGCACTATCTCTTGTTCCAAAAGAAAAAAAAAACCTCAGCTCAGCACTCAGAAGTGTGGTATATTTTATGGAATACCAAGGAGCTTATTGTGCATTAATGCAAGACTCATAAAAATTAGTATTTACTGCTGCCAAGAATTATAGGCTTCTACCTTATGAACTAGCAGAGGTGAAGAAAAAAAAGCTAAGGTTTGGGTTTTGTCAGCCTCTTGAAGGTCGGCGAGACCTTGGTGTTGGAGTAAAGCATTCACAAAGCATGAGTGACTCCAATCACAGAGGCCAGTTCCTCAGTATGCACCCAGTGTTGTTAAAAGAGCCAGAGCCTGTTACTCACAACTACCTGTTGAATAATGATGTTGCAGAGGCCAGACGCGGTCCTTTTGTAAGCAACTGTAGGCACAATTTCATTCTACGTAACTTAACTCTTAGTGTAAAGATCATCTGCAAAGCAAGCAGAGTGGTTGCAGCTGGAAAACTGAGCTAAAAAAAGAATTATTTCTTCCTGTGTAAGTTCACTGGCAAGTGGTGTTCAAAATGAAGTAATATTCTTCTGAAAGGTGTGGTGTGGAAGAGGGGTCACCAGCAGGATATTGAGCCTCACTTGCTTAATATGGATCACCTGGCATCAGGAGAGGGGCTGTGCTAATGACAAAATTGGAAGGCATCCTAAATATAGAAGAGAACAGAAATAATTGAGATGACATTGAAAACTGGGCTAATAGAAGTGGAATCAAATTCAAAAGGCAAAATCGAAGATCGTGTCTTCTAAGTGAGTTATGGCAGAGTTTTATAAAATAGGAACTTGCAACAAGATCCTCATTATAGATAAATAGTACTTGAATGATCATGGGATGTGCTCCAGCAGTCCCTGTGATATGCATAAAAACAAGTGAATAGAATTTTCTGCTCTATCGGTGTGAGTTCATAATTTCTGAACAGTTTAACAACTGAGGTGATGAGGGAGATGTGAGGAATACGAAGTATTCATCCTTAGAGAGAGATGGTATGGAACAAAACTAAAAAAACTCAAACCCAACAGCTGCAGAAGAAAATATGAAACCAACAAATGGTGAATGAAATGAGACAATGCTGGAGGAGATTTCCTGATGGGAAGTGCACCCAAAGTCCACCACAGCTTTCCAGGGAGAGGGAGTGGCAAAGAAATGCAGAGATTTCTTTAATAAGGAATTATTTTCTATAGCTCCTATTACAACCCAACAGAAATCCTTCTCAGACCCGTGCTTCTAAGAAATGTGTGGCATCAGTAGCGCTTTTAATGCTTTTTTCCAAACTATTTCCTATATCTGGGGAGCGTCGATGTTCACAACTATCACGTATTTGAGGCAATCTGCTCTTGGAGTAGAAGCCTGTTGTAATAAATGTTGTTGTACAAGTACATTGATACATAGTCTGAATGTGTTAAGAATATATTTAACTGCTGTATCAAATGCCACCTCAACAGAATGTATAAATATCCTTCAAAAGGAGCTCAAAAGTTCCAAACCAAAATTCCAAGGCTGAAAATTTAGGTGGAAGTAGGTGGGCTACATCTAATTTCTAGATGGTGATCATATTAGTTGCTGGTCTGAGAAAGCTGATAAATTCTTAAAAGCCTGTGTTAGGTTTTAGTACAGTATCAACTGTTTTCTGAAATTCCTTATGGTCTTAAAATTACACCCGTGAAACATCAGCTATGTTTACCAAAATATTTTCAAATTTAGATGAGGGTTGCAGCACAGGGAGATAGTTCAAAGAAGGAAGTGTGTATCTGGTGTTGGCAGTTCTGCAAAATGATGTGAATGTGCATGGACGATATTCAGAATTTTTACTGTAAGTAAAAAAAAAATAGACTACTTTTAAAAAAAAACCCCAACCATACACCTCAAACCCCAGCCCTATCTTTGTAACAGATTTTGACTTTAAAAATAGCATTAGTTCTTGTACTTTAAATGTGAAAGCATCAAGGCTTTTTTATTGTAGCAATATATGCTCTCACCATTGAAAACCAACGTGGCAAAAGACAACCGTAGTGGGTTGCCATCTTTTTGTTAAGGTTTTTAGGTGCAGAACCAAGGTCTCTGGGAATCTAGGATTTTTAAGCCCCATAAGAGTACAAAGAACAGTAAGAAATGCTTGAATAAAATCAATAAATCTGAACTTGTTGCATAAGGTTCACTGCACAGTGAATGCTGTAAATGACATTTTAATAAGCGAGTAAATGAAATGTTCAGATCACTGAGAATACAAAGGTTGCCTAAACCCCGCCCCAAACCTGCCCATGGTGCTTACCTCGTGTGTAACCTCCCTTTCTTCACCCACAGGCTCTGCTGTGTAAATGGATGTAAAAAAAAAAAAGAATGTCAAGCTGTGCAGGTAGGACCACAGGTTTTGAAGAGCCTTGGGAGTTAAGACAATGCAGTGCTTCTGTTAAAGGTCTGCAGTGTTCTCCCATGTCCAAGATGAATATCTGGATAACTGGGTGTATGAACAAGAGAAGTGTAGCTATCTGCTTGAGGGGCAGCACTTCACAGCATGACAAAAGATTTAGCAGAAGCCTTGGTTTTTTGGAGAACCAGTGGTCTACTGAGACCTTTGGCCAAGTGGGAGGTGCTTGCTTTGAGTCATAATAGGAGTGTAGGAGTAGTCAAGTTTTCATTTGCTTCTCATTCGGTCACTTAAGGTATTCAATAATTCCAGTTTCTAAGAAAAGAATGAGGCAACTTGGTCTTAAAGTATTTCATAAAATGCTGTTTGAACTGGATCAGACCATAAGCACCATCTAGCCCAATGTCCTGTATCCACCAGCAGCCAAGAACATGCCAGCTATGGATGGTATTTCTAATGCTTCCAGCCTTAAAGTATTTTCAGACTATAGACCTCTGAATTTGGTGTGGCTTCTGCGTTGCACTCATATATATACACACACACACGCGATTATGATTATTATTATGATGATGATGATTATTATTATTCTATTTCTTTTTCTTCCTCTGGGAGCCTGGCTGGTGCTTCTTTTGACTCCTGTGAATTTAGGTCTCTACACTCTTGTCTGGGAAGGATGAAGGTTTATTAGAAGGTGATGCATTAGGATCAAGTGATTGGTACCATACAGCTAAAAACCAGTAGTGGGCATTTTTTGACAACTGGAGTGGCTTATGTCTATTTAGGATAGAAACGTCATTCCAGGCAATAAGGTAAATACACCTTGGTATATTTGATTAGAATATTTAACATTGTGCATACAGATACATTTTGGAATAGATTAAGTAGGTATACATATATGCATGTATGCAGTTTTAATGTCAGGGATAAATTTATGTAATTATAGCTCATAATTTGTCTGCGTTGCAGCTATTTTTGCAAGTTAAATAATTGCTGATCGGAGGGAGTGGTAATTTATGGCAAGAGAAAATGCTTTCGCCTCGTCTTACTTATCTTGAGGGTGGTGGGTGTAATTCTGAAGCTGGTCCTGTTTGCTGCTTCTCTTAAATATGCATTGCTGCTATCTAGTCACGTTTTGGTGACTGAAAAAATTCACAGCAGTGTATTTTCTTAGTAAAGTTAATGATCGCTATGAAGAAGATTTGTAAAATATTGTACTAAGTTGTGGTTTGAAAGTGGGAATATTTGGGTATATTTTCCTAATAGAGATATTTCATCCTGAAAGAAGAAAACATTTTAGAATACATTTCTAGTTGTTAATAATATGCCATAGTAGAGATATATTTATTTTTTTTAACTGATCTAGGTTGCCATAGTTAGGGAAGACAGCAGCTTGGCTAAGTAGCAAGCCATTTTTAGGGAGCCATGTCTGTTTATTAACAATGTTCTATGAATTATTAGATTGACATGTGATATGGTCTTTGAGAAGATGCATGAGAAAGAGCTGATAGAATTATAACTTCAAATATGTTCCTGTTTACATGTTTAATGTATTATTAAATGTCATTTGTTTAGAAAAGGAATTCAATTCCTAATGGATCTAGTATAAACAATTATTATTGTTACATTACTTAGGCTCTGTTTGATTTTTCTTTCATGACAGCATTTCAGAATTCAAGTTCCATTATTAGCTAGAAAGGACAGGACAGACCTCGTATCGTGTCTTTAGCTAGGAAATCCATGGAAGTTTAGAAAGTGGCTAAACATAGATGGAAAATACTCACTGACTCACTGCAAGTATGAAAGTACGCTTCTGGGAAATGCTGGATGTTTTACTACCAAAGAAATATTTGGAAGATCTGATGACTTCAATTGTGTGAAAACTGCCTGAGAGCACCACATACTTGGCATTATAGAGGATTAAAACTAATTTTAGGACAACCTTCTAATGCTGTTGGTATGGCATAGTTAGCCTGTAGAGACCTAATCTCTACTCTCTAGGAGTTTTAGGAACAGGATCTCAGGGTTTTAAATTCTTCATGTAGGACATGTTTCCAAGCTGTATAGCCATAACCTAACAAGGATAATGGAGCCTGAGCAGGTACCTAAGAGTGTTCTTCCCAGGAGTAACACCTTTACCTATGAGATGCTCCATCTTCCTCTCTGGGGAAGGAATGACTTTTCTGACACCTTTACAGGAGGTTAGAAAAGCACTTCCTGATGTATTTCTCAGTAGTGGAAAATATCCATGCAGGAAAATACTTTACTACACGTAAAGTATTCCGACTTTCAAGTCCAATGAGATTCATTGTATTCTAAGTTCAAGCAAGTACTTTAAGTTGTTCAGCAGGCACAAAATTTTGATAAGAAGTGTCTATCTATTGGGTAAGATACTTGCCTTGTGCATTTAAATAAATTTTCTGTCACCCTAAATGCACTAGAAATCTTTGTGTAGTCCAATAACAACAACTGCTGGAACCTGTGTAGTTAAAAAACTAATTTGGTGCAAATATTCCCCTAGGTAGGTAATCTGTTTTTATTACTTTTAATACCAAAATCGGCAACGTATTTGAAGGAATAAATTCCAAAGCAAGGAGAAGCCTAGAAAGTAATTATTATGGATATGGTGGTGAATTCTCTAACCACCACTTCGATGGTTTTTATTTTTTTTTTGTTACTTTCGGTTATGCTTTATAAAACATGTTTATAGACGATGTCAGCAATGTTCTTCCTCGGTTGCTGTTGCAAAGACCATTTTCGCAGTTTATCACAAAATGCCAGATTTGCTCAGCATGTAATTTAATCTTATGCTTGGAAGCATCCACATTACTTGGTTATCATGAAATTATTCTTTAATAAAAATGTATGCTTTGTGATCTATATTTTATTAATTTGGCGAGTCAGTTTATCGATTCTTGCAGATGCCATGAATGTATAATTTGTCACAGTTATTGGTTGCCTGTCAGCAGTTCGTAGCACCACGGCATTCTTGGCTCTTGGGGCACCTTAGAAATAAGCCTTTCTTGATCTGCACAAGAAAAGCTTTCTCCTGTAAATTATCAAGACTTGGGTTGATATCGGGTTTATCAGTTCACGGCGTGCATTATCCTGCGTTAGCCAAATGCTGTGAACAAATTAATAACACGGCCTGTTCAGGCAAGAGCTTTCTGCAAACGCGGTTTTGTGATTTTAAATGCTGGGGATGAGGTCAGGAGGAGCTCAACATTAGAAATGGGAGGCACAGATTTTTCTCACTATTTTAGTTCACTCTAAACTTAGGAATTATTAGGGTCGATAGACTGGAAAAATAAAAGAGAAGTCTGAGGGGTTGGGTTTTTTTAATCTCCTTTTCTACAGTTGATAGTTTTCTGCTGCACTATGCAGCAGTCAGGAGTTTTGTCAATTGAAAAGTTTGTTTTTATGAACAAATGTTAATGAATTTTAATTTTCAAAAAATAAGACTATGCATGCAATATTTATTCTTTTTAGGTAAAACAGATATTAAGTCCAAGAATTTTGGAAATAAATAAGGAAGTTTACTCTGCTAATAACTTTGCCCTGGTGATACAGCGTAAAGCTTTGCCTGCTGATTTGCTGTGGTTGAAACAGCTGTTGGTTTCATTTTGATATTTTTAAAGGCTGGGTTTGGCACCCTATAGGAGCTGCTTGTCCTGCACAGAGTTTTCGTGCAGCGCTCTCTTCTCCACCTCACGTTTTTGGCTGGAGTAGTTGTAGGATTTTTGTTGTCCCCTCATTTTTCTGGATTCTCTAAAATCTTATTCTCTGGTGGTTACTAGCCAATCAGGGCCATCCTGTCACGGTTAGCAGAACAAGTTGCCTGCACAGGAAGTTGTGGGTCTGTTTGATGTACAGGGCGGGGGGAGGGAGGAGGGGATATGTAAGAAAAAAAATATGGAGAAAGCTGCCCCCCGAAAAAAAGAAAAGGGGGGGGGGTGGGGGGAGGAGAGGAAAAAAAACGAAGAGCAACAGAGC
>WTSP01026169.1:0-14137 GCA_025331215.1 Actenoides lindsayi
CGGCCCGAGCGGCGCGAGTGAGGTAGCATCGCGGTGACCCGGCTAGCAGTCGTCGCGGCGAGCAGGGAACGGCGCGGAACGGCGCGGCGGGGCGCGGAACGGCGCGGCGGGGCGCGGAACGGCACGGAACGGCACGGAACGGAACAGCGCGGCGTGGCGTGGCGTAGGTTTCCGCGCACCAGAGCAACGAAGCTCAGCCCAGGCGCCGGTGGTGCCGCTGCCGAGCCGCGCTCCCTCCGACCCCTTTCGCCGACGGGTCGGCTCCTCCTAACGGGTTTAATATTCAGAAAGACGCACTCCCGTTAAGTCCCTTAGTTTGAAAGTCGCTTTCCTTTTAACCTTCCTAAAAACACGCCCTGTCACCGGTCTGTACAGACAGAGGAATGGCCTAATGGGGCTAATCATCACCATTAAGCGCTTCAGGGTTTCCCCCAGTACTTGCTTAACAACCATAGAATACAACTATTAAGTTAACTTGGATGGGCTGAAATATATGTTAAAAGCAAGAATCAAAACAGCCTTCTATTCGTATTATAGCACAGCAAGCCCCTGACTGAGGCCTCAGTTGAATGCTTTACTCTCCAGGTGACTGCAAGAAGGTGATTAAATTTGTGGGACTTCAACAAGATGTTTCTGCACCCTTTGAAGAGGATATTCAAACTCCACTGTGACCGAAAGACCTAAGTAATGTCAGTCATGCAATATCTGAATAGTGTAAATTCTTAAGTTACAATTTTATTAAGTGCTTTGTGTTTATCATTTAAAATGGGAGATAATAAAAGGATAGGCTGCATCACACTTGGTATAATTAAAATGAAGCTAGAAAGGTATTTTCAATATTTTAAAAATAATTTATAGTCCATGCTATATCAAATAACTCCCTGAAAGCTTCAAAAGAAAATCAGCTCTTGTAAAAGAATAAGGCTCATTAAAGCATGTATTTGAGCAAGCCCTCCCATTTACTGAGTCAGATGGGCTTTATGAACAGATTCAGGTAAATAAAAGTAGGTCCAATTAGTACACACTAAATCTTGACAGTATCCCTTTATCACTTAAAAAAAAAAAAAAAAAAAAAAAAAAAGGGAAAACTTCACTCCTACCCCTTTTGTTTTACTGCCACAACATCCTTCTTTCAAGATCAAAAGCTTTAGATCAAAGCCAAGATCAAACTCAAAGCTTTAAATAGAAGCAACTCCACTATGAAGCATTACACAAAGAACCTTGAAATAGAGATATCACAGTAGAAAATATTACTATAGATTTTTATTTCATACACACAACAGGTCTGCTTGAAACTGGTATTAACAACTTTTATTTTGTAAAGTCACAACCGATTTTCTACTAAATGGTAATACTGAAAGCTCCTATAAACTGAATCTTGAACTGTGTGTGTTTGAATGAAGAAAGAAGAACAGAGCATAGTTCAAAGACAATGAGAATATGAACAAAAAACGATGCTTATGGCAAACACAAGTTAATGCAACTATCTAAACAATATTCCCTTGGATCAGTTAACAGATCAGATTGCACATTCCCGGAGACTAATTTATGGGAAACACTGGGTCATAGAAACAATGAAACAGATTTATACTTTAAATCCTTTAAAGAATTACACTTCCTCTCCTATCAAATGTTTGGAGAAAAGCAGGAAAAAAAAAATTAATTACATAACACATTGATTTTCAGACCTGCAGACCCTGAGGCTGATTTGGGTTGAAAATCCCTTAACACACAAACATGATGTGTGTTAAAATTCAGAGCTCCTGTTTTCCTGTTAGTAGCTGCCCAGTAGCGAAGGAAACTCAACAAGAATTGTTATTGACTTTTTATAATGGTAATATACTTTGCGCAGCCAACACCTGGGGTTGACTGTCGATGGCTGCTGTGCACATCATAACTCGAATATACACCTACTGTAAAATGATTGCACTGCAGCATGAGAGCCAACATGCCCATAGAGACAGCCTGCAGAGGAAAGAAAGCAGCAAGAGGAACAGAGTGGGCCTAACAAGGGATGGTCACAGCACACTGGCTGTGCAGACAACACTTAATTCTACCTGCTGATGCTTCAATAATATTTAGCTTATGACCATACTAGGAAATTTTGCTGGGAAAAACTGGAAGCAGAAGCAAGAGTAGGGACAGGGAAAAGAGGAGGGGAGGAGGGAAAGGGAGGAGAGAAGGAAAAGGGAGGGAAGGGAGAAGAGATTTTAAGAACATTTTGTCTCCTATTGTATGCTTCCATACTCCAAAAGGAAGGGGTTTACTTACACTAGGTAAAAGGGTGAAAGAACATCCAAATTAAAGGGAGAATGACTGCATTATCCTCTATCATTAGTCCTGTCTGCTGTCCACATGACACTGACTGTCATACTCAATTTCCTTCACAACAGAAATTAAGAGATGAGTCCATCCTCCATGTCCTTCTTTCCTTGAGAAGACTTTCCTTCAAAGACTGCTAATGGAGCTGTCCTATGTAGCGGAATACAAACATCTGTAGATGTCAAAGCATGCTAGGATCCTTCATTGTTGCACAGCAGGAAAAAATATAACTGAATTTTGAAATAGGGGGAGGGGTAGCACTTTCTAGCAATAGGATGAAGACAGGACCGATATCCTAGTAAATAATTTAGGCGATGAATTACACCTGCTATTCTTCAAGTCAGACCGGATCACAAGCATGCAATGAACTTTCAGGGTTGTACATAGCCTAGAAAACAATAGGATATTTGTGCAACAGACAACTGTTTAATTTTAAATTGAAAAGGAAACTGTTTCAAAAAAATCAAAATAAATAGTTCAGGCTGTGATGGCTACTAATGATATTTCATAATTCAGTGAAAAATTATAATCATGCACTTTGCATAAGCTGTCTATAACTTCATCTGGTCTGTGCTACTCTAATGCTAAAACATTCAATACTGATAAAATAAGAAGGTTGTTTTATCTAGGGTGAACACTGAACTATTGGCTTGACAGCAGTCCTCAGATACTGGAAGGCAAAAAAATATATAAAATTGAAAATGGAGGAATAAATATTTACTGTGAATGAATTTCAAAAGAGTTTTTGCAAAGCCAAGGAGATTGATAACTAATGAAGTTGAATAATTTTCCATCCTCTCAATTCTAGAGATTTTATTTGCCTCTCAACTACTGAACTTTGCACTGTGTATACATACCTACATTTATGTATTCTTATCTATGTGGACAGTTTTCAAGGGGACATCTTTATTCACTGAAATGGAAAATCAAGTTGTTCTGACATTATCTGTATTTTACGAAAGATGGTCATTTATATTGACACCAGAAATCAGAATGTTCTGATTCCTCCCAAAGCCTTTGTCATGGTGTACACATGCTCCTTTCAGATCAGCATGCTGTGTCTGATATTCTTGACTGTAACAACCCTACAGAGACATTATGTTCAAGTCAAACTTGTGCTTCCTGAAAATCTCTCTACCTCTGAGAGACAAAAACCTGTTGAAACAGTTATTTTGAGGATATACTTTGAATACACTCCAATGTGACTTTCACATACTTTGGCAGGAATATTTTACTGAAAATGTTAATGCAAATATATCCTTCATATCCAGATTAGCAACCCTGCTTTTTGGGAAAAGTTCCCATGTAAAGATGAATCCCTGTGGCCACCTATATAGTTCAAGATCAGATTCATAATCTGATAACATATCTCTGACCATATGACCATATGATCTCTAAATAATATGCTTAGTACTTACTACTAAATAATAGTATGTAACATATATTGGTAAATAATTGATGTATCACATTGCATTGTATAATCTATATGATAGTAATTGTTTTTAAATATGCTAAAATGCTCTTTTTTTTTTTCTTTTCTCTCCTGATTTCACCAGGTGCTTGCACTACTATATAGGTGCCTCTCTGGAGCCACAAGAAAACTAGATTATTGTTTTTATATTTTGGGTTTTCTGCATAAGAACTATTCCCATATGCTGCAAACTTTCAACACAGTCCAGGCTGAAAATTACAACACTCCTTCAAGTAGCAAGATAATAGTTAAAAGATGTTACACTTTTTAATACTATTATGTATGGAAATAAGATCTTAGATTTCAGGTTGGCCCTGCACTCTGTCAATTTAAAAGTAATTTGAATTTAGACATTTTGAACCCAGAGGACAAATACTAGGGTTCAAGTTTCTTTGACAAGAAAGAATCCTCTATAAAATGATTCCATACTACACCAAGATCTTTCTAGGCAGTGGATAGTTGCTGGCTGGCCAAACCATGTAGGATTTTGAAGGCCCTTTGTTATGTATTTTTTATGCTTGTTTGTTTGTTTCTGTTTGTTTGGTCGGTTGGGTGTTTAGTTTTCATTTTGGTGGTTTGCTTGTGGGGTTTTATTTTGTGTTGTTTGTTTTGCATTTTGTTTGTTTGTTTGTTTGTTTTGCAGTTTGTTTGTCTGTTTGTTTTAAATAATAGAGAAAACCAAAGAAAAATGTGTTTACTGGACAGTCCTGAACCACTGACCAGCAGTGTTTTTCTTCCATTTCCAGTATGAAGAGACTCAAATAAAATGAGGCAGGCTTTATTTATTGTTGAAGAAATAAAATACATCTTTCAGAGGTGCTGACCTCTGTGTCTTAGTGATCCCCTGAAGCAATCAAAAGTCCTTTCAACAGTTCTAGTAAAGAAATATATTAAAGGCAAGAGTCCATTAGCCCTCTGGCCATGAAATACTGTTGGCCTATATACTATGGATAATAACCATAAGCTGAACCATGACCTTTACTGCTAATTTTTGTATTGACCAATATCTTTGTCAGGCAATAGACTTTTCCAATCTATCTTTCTCCAGATATCTTTTGGCATTTGAATTTCACCATGGGCCTAGAAGGGAGTAGACAGTACAGTTAGAGCATCCTGGAAGAACATTCCTGTCTTATGGAGATGGAATGAGTTTTAGAAGAATCACTCATTTCCTCCATGATTAAACAGAAGGCGATCATTACCTACGTCTTCAGTCTGACTATGAAGCACTGCCAAATGAAACGGAATGAGTGAATGTAATATAAGCGGTGGAAAAGATCTTGACATTTCTCATATCAACATTTGTGGAAGACAGAGAACTGATGGAGATGGAACAAAGACCAGCACACAAATTTTGTTACATTCTGCCCTCTAGAAGTACTTCACCAGCTTTGTATTTTTGCAGAATGTGTGAAAAAGGCATTGGGCTCAAAAGCAAGATCTTCCATCCCAAACTCTAACCAGCTGGAAAAGCAAAGGCAGGATCTGAACCCTTGGGATCACTTTTGAGTTTTGGCCTGGACCACTATGTGGTTACATAGGGTTACATCATCAGGTTACAGTTTTTTGGGTCGGTGCTACAGAAAGCTACATGGACTCCAGATACATGGTATGTGTTTATACACATGCATGAAATACACCTTCCCCACATATTCATTCCTTCCGATCACAAACGTATTTTTAAAAGCTTAGAAAACAGGAACATTTTCTAGGAAGTAAAATATGTGTTTCTTTTAAAAACCCTAGACCACTGGGGAGGGAAGGTGGCACCTTGTTCTGGTCACATACAATTTTCACATCAGCTTTATGCCCAACTCTCTACCCTCCTGCAATAAAAAAGATCTCAAATATTAATTCCTGAACTAGCATTTTACTTCTTATTATTTCATATCCTGTGCCCAATGCACTAAAACTACATATAAGGGACTCCAAACTGGAAAGATTTCAGCCATTTCAAAGGTTGGTGTTTTTTAATTAATAGAGAAAAGCAGTTTTCTTGCACTGTAGCACAAAAATATTTTAAAAGTTCATGGATTGTTTCCATTGGATAAAAAAGATCCAGGCAGGCTAAAAATTAATTGGTTGCTAACTTTGTGCTTTTCTTCTGATGTTTTTATAAGCAACGGATTAAAATCAATGTTTATTGCTATGCAAGCCCAACTGTATCCTTATTAGGCAAGTCTCAGTCCAGCATTTCTGTGTAAAAGAGAACCTGTCCTCCCTCTCTTTGCTACGTTTCCACCCCCTGCACATGTAGGTGGGGGAGTGGGAGCTTGGGAATGTGAACTTGATCCAGCATTGATCAGCCAGGCAGCAAACTGTTATTGTTCCTTAGATACCTAACATAACTCCTTTATAGTAGGGATAAGCTCAGTCATTCTGCACAAAACACAGCTTTTGTGTTCAGCAATGCAATTAATAGGAAAAGGGAGTGAGAACTACTGCTTGAGATTTATTAAACTTAAAAGAGATTCTAATGAACAAATGTGTGGAATCCAGACCACAATTATTTCAGAAGTTGAACATTTGTTTCAAATGCCTGTCAGTTTCTTAAAGAAGCTATGACTCATGCAGATTTACTATACAGCTACTACTGTACCTCTAAGCTGGACACATACAATACTGAAAGGTAGCCTGAAGAAATAAAGACATTTGTGAAAATTTGGCTTCCGACTGTAGAGGTAAGCCAATGTTTTAGGAGGTCATTAAACTAAATCCAGTGAAGTATCCTCTTCAGCCTTAATGCAGACTCAGAGTTCCAACTAAGAATCTCAAAAGCAATTTTTTTTTCTGAATTATTCAATTAATCAAGTGATTTTCTTGAACTCGTGAACACTTCAATGAGCAAAAATATACCACTGTTGTGTCTCATTTAGCAGTATCGTAAGTACAATTTACAGGAATGGCTAAATAAATTAAAAGGCTATTTTATGCCAGTAACCTTCTCTAGATCAACACAGGATCTATTCAAATAATAAAAGAACTTAAAACTTATCTGATAGTTTGCTACAAGCAAAGTATCAAATTCTCTGTATACCGTGGTTTGTCTAGGAAGACTTTCAGATGGATAATCTTTATCTAAAACACTTTTCAAAGAGTTAACAACATAGAAAGTCTTGTCTGTGCAATCTGTCTTGATTTGTTTCTTCTCATGATTCATCTGACTTTTATGTATAGTACTATCCACATTGCTTGATTACCTTTTTGTATTTTCCAAAATCTAACCCTCTCTTGTAAGAAAATGGGATGCAGTGTTGACAGTAAAACTGCTGATCTTAGAAGAAATACGGCACTAATGATTCATATTCAAAAGCATTTTTCTTATTGTGTTTGTTATCATTAGAGAAGACGTTAATCAATTTATACTGTTGACCTATACTCATTTAAGTTATTAAGTACTTTGGAAATATGTGTTCATCTTCTAATCTGCAAGCTTGCTAATATCAAAACAATACTACTTTTCTTGAGCGGAAGTGCCTATTCTTCAAAGTATGCTTTCCACATAGAAGAATAAGCACTTACCTGAGTATCAGTTGTGCTTTCTTCAGATTATTTCTCAAATATCAACTCATGAGAGTTTAACTATTAACTCAGTTATATTCTCTGTATTGATCTTAAAATACATGTAAAAGTCTTTATGTTCATAAAAGAGTAAGTAGCAAACTTCGGTATATAAGCAGCAACAAGTTATTCTTGTGACTAATAATACCAACTTTCAAATAAATCTAACAGGGTCACTCTTTAACTTACTTAATAAAGTTAGAAAATTATACCTCTTCATAGCCTGATCACAAGCTTGAATGAGATTTTCCTACTTAAGAGTTAATTCTCACTGACAATGTTTATAAATCTACTGGACCACAACAAACAACAAGGATTTCACTTTGCCTACTGTGTCAGTGTTGTCATCCACCAATATGCAGTTATTAAGTACATTCAGATAGAAAAATTACAAGATAAGGCATGACTAGCAATGGCAAGAAATACCGAGTGTTAACAAACCCAAGCCTTAAGTTACACTCTGACCTAGAAAGGGTGATTTTTATACCTGAAAAATTTTCTAGCACTTTCTGTAAAACCTGAGTGGACAACTGCTAAAGATAATTCAGCAGTTCAGCATTATGAGCATTCTTTTACAAAAAATATTTGAATGTGGTTGGTTTGTTAGTAATAGACCACAACTGCTACCCTGTGATGTATTGTCTTGTATAGTTACCATTTCATCTGTATTTTTGTCTTAGTAAAAGGAAACAGGAAATCTATAAAGCTCATAACTGGGGCAGAAGCCAGGAACTGCTTTATCAGAAATCATATTACGTACTTGAGCTGCTGCTGTAACATCCTTCTAAAAAACATGAAACCACAGAAATATGTTCCTTGCATTGATTTAGAACCCTTTACAAATTCTATTTCAGTTCAAGTTTTTTAATAGTTTTGCTATGAGTTTCCTTTCCAATTCATCCCTTCTTCCCCAACTAGGACAATCCAAGAACCAGTCAAATAACAAACAAAACCAGAAGTATAAATAATGAACGTTCACCACTGGAAGATTTCTTTTACTTGTATATTTCTAGAAATGTAGATGATTTACAAGTAACATTAGTAGAGGGAACTTAAACCACTGCTTTGCCACAATAACAAAAAGCAGTGCAGAGAGAAAAAAAAAAAGGAAATCTTTTTAAATGACAGAATTGTTAGTGTTGTAACAGAAGGCTGTTACTCCAGTGTTCATTCAGAATTAGGCAGCGTGGAGCAGTTTTCTCACAATACACACTACGAGCTGTACATATGCTGAAACACCTGTTGGCCATACCTACTTTAATCAGGAATTACTCTTTGAGGTAGAACAGTGGAAAAGAATAAAGTTTTAACAGGACAATAAAGCAGCCAAAGGGACTAGGAGAAAGATAAGCAGTGCTGTCACCTCTTGCAATTATTTCATAGTTTTGACGGGATGTTTGGTGTGTTTATCACTATAGGATATGTTGGAAACTAAAAACTATGAAGAGCCAGGCCAACTACTCTTTTTTGCCCATCGTCCCATCCCCCCCCCCCCTCCCCCCTCCTTTTTTTTTTTTTTTTTTAACCAAAGAATGTATCTGGAGAAGATCCTTTTCATAACACAAGATACCAAATGAACTACACACCCAAGGAACATTCAAGATAGCAAGTTTACCAGTAAATAATAGTATGCTATGAAACAATGAAGTTTCAAAGGCAAAATGAAAGGTGGTGAAACTGGAATGACTTACAAAAAATACATGAGTTTATGAGATGCAGAGACTACCTAACTTTTACTGGTCTACTTCTCAATTAAACAGTGTACAGAAGAGTTCAAAATGGGGAAAGATTTGAAGCATATTTTAAAAGGTTAATTATTTAGGGTAGAGTAAGAAATTCAGGTAAGATAACTGGGCAGTATAATACAAAGACAAGTCTGTGCAGAACTGAGAAAATCTTCCTCAAGAAGCATATGATCTTTTAGTCTTAAACTCATTCTTTATACTGAAAGACACCACAGAAACTGTATTTAAGGGAACAAATCATCAGGGATGAAGTGGACTTAAGTGATTTCATAGGTGTTTTCCAACTCTAAATGCTGTTTTGTTCTTCTGATTCTACTGCTTAGCTCATTGACTAAAGTTAGTTGTGTTAAGTCATTGCTACTTGCACATGATGAAAAGTTGCTATAATACTTCAGTGAGTCACCTCTGAGACAGAAGTACATGCTGAAGGTTGCTTGGTTTGATGGAAGTTATTTTCAACAAAACAATATGCTCCACCTAATTTAATACCACCACGATGTGTTCCTGGAAAAAAATATCCTCATGAAAGCCTATATTTCAGAAATGCTTTTCATCTCTTAAGTTCCTTATTGTTTGGTGTGTGAGAAAACCTTTCAGCACCACAAGTCTGAAGACAACCACTGTGCTGTGGCACTCTTCCATATTAGAATCAGCCAGGCATTACCACATACCCTTTTTTATAACACTGACCTTTAATGTTTTAGAAAATACCAAATTTGGAAATGTAACTTGGCACACAAAATTATTTTTTCATGGCAAAAGACCAAATTCTGATTTCATTTGTCAGTATGAGTCCCTTTCATTAAGTTATTTCTGATTACTGGTGGTATATACGTGAGCCTGTAAATTAGCCCAATATTTAGAAAAGATGAAGTGACTTTTCCAAGAGTTAAATAGTAATAAAAATTGACAAATATTAAAGTTTCAATAGTTATAAGTTGCAAGTATGAAGAAGTATATATATGGAGTTCCCTGGACAGAGCTGGAGACAGGATTTGGAATGGCAAATATTGTCAAAACATACATAAAGTACAGGATCTTCAGGTAGACAGATACCATGACATGACTGTAAAAATACAAAATGCTAATTCCTCTCCTGGAAGGAAGGTGGTAAGTAATGTTGCTTCAGCAGTCTGGGGACTGGAAAATATCTACCCTCATTCATCTTTTGCACAAGTACCTTTCCAGTGTCCTTAAGGTAGACATTGCTGTCAAAACAGTGCATTGAGGGGTGGGCTAACAGCTGGTTTTAAGTGACTGTTGTTATCAAACTTTAGAGTACTAGTTGTGTAGAGGTGATAGATTTGGATATAACCACAGAAGAAAATTCCTAAAAACACTTTGGTATCTAATGCTGTAAATGAACCATAAGTGGTGAATTTTCTTTATAGTCAACAGATGACATGAATTACCTAAGCAAACACCATCAAAACATAGAAATAAAAGATGACACAGAAATGACCACAGCCACTATTAAATATAAAAATTCTCGTATGGGAAAGATATAAAAAAAACAATGTTTTAACTTGATTTTCAGAAGGGACAGCATGATGCATATTTCCCAATCCCATTACAGAGGATGGTATCTCAAGTATGGAAGTTTCCTCTCCAAATTCAGTGAAGTTATACATGGTATTTGTAAATTTAGAAGTTTAAATTCTCAGTCAAGTAATTTCATATCTACTAAACCACTAAGAAATAAATTCTGTCCCTCTAAGAGTAGGTGCTGCAGGATTAAGTGTGACTTTGACTATTATTCTACAGGACTCTATAGTCAGTTCAGTCAGTAAAATAATGGTGATAAGCAAAAAGTTGCTGAACCCTGTGTAGGGCACAGGATGCTGCTTCTATGCCTTTGGGACATCTTTGGAGCAGAGATTTAGTGGTTGTTTTTCAGTTGCTTCAGTACTCAAGAAAAGACAACTGCAATGGATACTCTGTACCTCTTAATGCTCACAATGCCTGATGAGCTGGCTCAGCTGTATGACTTCACCCAGAGGAGCTGACAGAAACCTTCCTCTACACACACCCTTGTCCACTGACATGGTGACTAATATGAGAGAGAGTAAGTACTGTAGCATTTCTGGGCTGCTATTTATGATGCTTAGGTGGCCAAGAAGGCCAACATCATCCTGGCCTGTATCAAAAATAGTGGATCCAGCAAGAGCAGGGAAGTGATTGTGCCCCTGTACTCAGCACTGGTGAGTCTGCATCTTGAGTACTGTATCCAGTTTTGGGCACTGCAGTATAAGAAAGATATTGAGATGGTGGTGCAGGTCCAGAGAAGGACAGTGAAGCTGGTGAGCAGTCTGGAGAACATGCCTTAGGAATGTTAGCAGCTAGGGGAGCTGGGATTGTTTGTTTTGAAGAAGAGGAAGGTGAGAGGAGACATTATTGCTCTCTACAACCACCTCAGAGGATGTTGTAGTGAGGTGGGTGTTGGTCTCTTCTTCCAAGTAACAAGCGATAGGATGAGAGGAAATGGGCTTAAGTTGAGTCTGGGGAGGTGTAGATTGACTATTAAGAAAAATTTCTATACTGAAAGAGTAGTGAGGCACTGGAACAGGCTGCCCAGGGAGGTGGTGGAATCACCATCCCTGGAGATATTAAAAAAATGTGTAGATGTGGCTTAGTGGTCAGGATAATGTTGTGCTGACAGTTGGATTTGGTGATCTTAGAGGTCTATTCCAACCTTAATGATTCTATGCAGGTAGTTCACCTGCATGTAAGAAGGTAGTCTATGTGCCTTCACATAGATTCATCATATTAGCCAAGCCAGTAGTTTGCTGAAATAAAGATAATCTAAATGCTTTTTAAGGGAGTTTCAATATTAGCTCCTGTACAGCACACAAGTAGATTTATAGTTCTGTAGTCAGTAAATATAGTCATATCTAGATTACAGATACTAATGTGTTGAGAGCTACTAAGCAACCTTTACAGTTTTGATTTCAGGAATTAGGGGTTCCAAATTGATTTAATAAAGCACAAAGGAAACAAAGTTTCCTATTCACTGAATGACAAGAAGTCTTTTCAATAAAGTGGAAACTAGTTCCCCTAAGAGCCTAAGAAGTGCTGAAGTCAACAAGGGTAAATCATCAAATGGTAATTGAGGGAAGAGAGAGACAGAGGGAAGAAGTCAGCATGCTGATGCAAAGAAGAAGCAGAACAATAAGTAAGTACCATTCCCATTGACTTTTTTTTTTTTACAGAACAATGAAACTACTAGGAAAATCTCTTTAGTCTAAAGAAAAATTACAACAATTTAAAAGCCTGCTGGGAGTAGAAATACTTTTACTATATGTTTTAGTTACACAAATAATAGATAATTGCAGGGTATAATGAAACTACTTACTAATCATTCTTATGATTCTTATGATTATGGTACACTGGAAAACAGAGTTCAGTTTTCATATTAATCAAAGCTATTTTCAGTTCTTTAGTCTGCTTCTGTCTTCGTTGTTTGTTATTTTAGAGTTGATTGTGGGATTCTAATGAGGCACATCCTCAAAGATCTATGTGTAAGTAAAATGCCAGAAAACTCTTCAATTTCAGACAGCCAGTTAAGCACCTTACAACTACAGCTGTGCAACATCAGTTTCTCCCTTGTACTTGAAGCAGCTATTCTACAACATACTGAATTTGTTACCAGGAACAAAATCTTGATTAAAACATAGTATGAAAATCAAGGTCCTTTTTCAAGAAATGGCTAAATGTCAAGATGCATGATGGTACTTACTGTCCCTTCCTTTTCTCCCTTCTAATTAAAGTTATTTTTATTTTCACTTTTTACAGCACAAAACATACTCCACCTCGATTTTATAGCATCTCCAAATATTACTCTTTGAACTTTTTTCTCTCAGGGTAAAACTTCCTGAAAAGCCTTCTGCAACATACAGAGAACAGTGGACATGCACACCTCTAAAACTCTCAAGGGAAGAGTTCAACAGTTCAGTGACCACTGCTTATGGTATTGAGCTCTCCAGCTATTTTGACCAATCTACCTGCAAACACACTCACTCCTCAGAGCCTCAGTCATGCTGCCTAAGTACCTTCACTTTTGCTTGTACAAACCAGGACTTGTAATTCTAACTTTTAAAAGTTTGTTGGGGTTTTTTTGGTCTTTTTTTTTTTGTTTGTTTGAAATGCTAATGCAAAGTAGAAACAGATGCAATCACTAAGTAAGATAAATCCCACACAACATAGGGGATGCCATCTTATGGGAAATAAGTTAGAAACTGACTCCCAAGTGTATAATAAAAACTTACTTTGTATAAAATTGAGGTTTTTTATGAAGATTTATACAGGGATGTCTTTCATCAGTTCATCCCAGTTTTGGACCAAAATGAATAATCAGAGCCTTCACATAGCTCAGACACAGCTAACCATTTTGAGTACACAGAATTTAAAATATTAATATTAAAAGCTTTTAGTAATTAAAACAAAATATAATGCCCAGTCTGAACTGTAACATAGCTGGAACACCAATGGAATATATTACCCATACAGCAGATTCATAAGCAAGTCACAATATTCATAAAATATTAAAGTACAAATAATTTAATATTTAGTTACTGCTGTCAGTATGGCTTTCAAGAAATTCATATACTGAAAATTGTGAACAATCCTCCTTATAGTTAATAGAGTCCATGACTGTACTGTAAAGCATAATTTCATGTAACTACAATATTAAGCAATATGATAAGTTTTGTAAGATTTGCCCTTTGGCACGTTTGTTGAGATGATGGTAGAAGCAAAAACCTTTAACTAATAAAAGCTAAACCCATATCAAGTCATCATCAAAACAGTTTATTTAAAACCATACTTGTTATAAGCTTAGGTAATCATTTAAGTAACGTATAATGTAATGAGAAATGCAAGACTCCAGAAAGAATAGGAAGAAGAGGTATTTTGCATTTACCTTTGGTATTCCGGAAGTGTCAAGCCAATTCTGGAAGATACTTTCTACAGTTAACCCAGATCTTAAATAAATAAATAAATAAATAAATAAATAAATAAATCAGAAGACACAAAAAACCCC
>WTSP01026170.1:5408-37439 GCA_025331215.1 Actenoides lindsayi
GTTACCAACACTGTTTACAGCACAACTCCAAAACACGGCAACATACAAGCTAATAAGGAAAAAACTAACTCTACCCCCGCCCAAGCCATCACAGCCTTTCTTCAGCAGGCTCCAATTTGTATTTACGCTTTACTTAAGTTTGAGCACACTCCTTTTTCTTTACAAAAAAATAATTGAGGCACCCACCTATCTCTCCTTTTTATTTCCTTTATCAGTTGAACTAAATTGTAATAGATTTTTTATTTTTAAATCTAGATTTTCTAGCTTTCTAAGTACTGAAATACACATTTTGAAGACAAATTGTAATGTTTTAGCAAGAAAAGTTCATAATGTAACCAGGTAAACCCAGCAACTATAGGAATGGCCATTCAATCCAACTTCAGTGATAACCTCTGGGTAGAACTGCACAGGTCTGCTCAGCACGAAGCACTACTCTAAGACTGACTGATCGAGCAAGCACGGAAAAGTACCTTCATGGCAGAAATTCTGGTGGCATGCTGCATCCACTCTAAAAAAAAATAAATAATCTGTAGAGCACTAAGAAGAGGCTCTCTCACAGGTATGTAGGACACGTCACATACCTGCCATCACGGTGAAATATGGGCACAGCTTGTTTGTGTTCCAGATGGCAATCTGAGTCAGGCACTTGACCAGTCCTAAAGCAAAGAAATAGCAAAAAGAAAAAAAATTCCATCAGCATCCACATTTGCAATGTTTGAAAATAAAGATGCTTTCCATGCCACGCTATCAATCGCCTTGCTCTTGTCTGCTATTTATCATTTAGTTTGTTCCATGACAGAAAGGTCAAAAAACATGCAGGTCTCATTTAAGATCATCCAGTTCAACAGTGAGATCTGAGAAGAAGAATTAAGTCTGCATATGATTGAAACATACTGCCATAAGCAGTTTGCCAAACACCATCTATCATTTTGGCACTGTATATTACCACATATTTTTGTATACCATTTGATAAAGAATTTCTAGCCAATATATCCATCTGTCATGCAAGTGAAAATAATCCCATACAAATAAAACAAGGAAAATATGCTTGCAAAACTATAATAAATTTGGGTTTCTGTAACTGTGAATTTGTGAAGTTTTATGGATGCCTAACCTAAAAATAACTTCTTATTATGCATTATCAATTAAGACTAAATATTTAATACTCAGTTGTAAAAAATCAAATCTTGTCTACTTGAAGACTAGAACAAATTATACAAAGTTTAGGGTATCTTCAAATAAAGACATGTCGAAAGTAGGTATTTGAAAAGAAAAACAGTTCTAAAGCTAAAAACTCAAAAAACAGTCTGGTATGCATTATAATTCAATCTTGATTCAGGAGATAAAAAGGCTATTGCCACGAAATTTATCTGTGGCAATAAATCTTCAGGACTGAAGTTAGGGTTGTTCACAGTCAATGGAGTAGAACAAAAGACAACATTTAAGGACTGGGCAATGTGCTCATGACAGTAACAGAACTGATTTGCTGTAGACAGCTTCCTTCCTCTGCTACAGAACATACTGGCAACTGCTTATTAGTAACTTGGACCTCACACTTCTGGAATCTAATCAATACTTCACCAATATTTAAAAATAATGGAAGACTATTCCAATTCAGGTTATAGTGTGATGAACACATTTCACTCAAAGTCTTAGTATTTTACTGAATTCAAGCTCTAATCCAAAGTGTTTTGGTTACAGAAGACACTCTTGAGTTGTAATCTGTGAAAAGTACTGTGAGCTCAAATCAAGATGTTACTTTTTCTTCCAAGGGACAATGAACTTGTACTCAATTTAGAGGTGAAACATATATACCAAAGGAATATTTTTATATTTGGTAAAGCTATGTATCTCATAAAATTAAATATCTAAATCCAATTCTTAAATATTGATCTTATATAATAAGAGCTTAACAGTTTATACTAAAATGATACTACATCTGAATGAAACCATTGGTAAACATTTATACTATTATAAGTCATAAAAAATACATGCCCTATATTAACTTTATACAAACTACTGAAATATTTACAAGATAATGAGTTCTTTTCAGTATAAGCCACTATGATGCAACAGACTAACTCATCTCTTTTGGATGCTATACTATACAGAACATGAGTTGTGGAATAAATTTTTACCATCCTATAAATCTCTAGGAATCTCTCATTGTCACTTGCAGTCACTCTACAACACAAAGTTAATTAGGAAGCGCTAGCTTACATTTCACTTCTTTTTAATTACAGAAAAGAAATGTTATTTCCTAGGCAGGTCAACATAAAAGAAATTAAAAACCTAAGGTTATTAGCTATTATAGTTTAACCTGCCAACCAAAATTACTCTGTAACAGCAAAAAACCACTTCTGATATCCATTTGATACTCCTTGAAAAACCAAGACATCTATATTTTATGAATAAACCATGGGAATGCTAATGGAACTAGGATTTGCATGTCTCCAGGGTATCTGCAGAAATCCATTCCGAGTTGCTAGTGCTACAAAAACTGTATAAAATTGAATGAAAAACTTTCACGGGGTTGGTAGCTGAATCCTTTCTGTCATCAGATACCTCTCTGAAACTAATCACCGTAATCGGCATCTTCATGAAAAGTGTCAGAAAAGAAAGAGGAGCTGAGCTACATATGTGTGGGAATTAACTGCTGATGTCCTGTACGTCCTACAGGTTACCATCGCCAGGAAAGAAAACTTCAATGAATGAATGCACTTTCTGAATGCATCAGGCTCTTCTTTATCGGAACTGCAAGGGATATAGAGACTCAGCCTCCCAAAAGAAAGTATTCTCAATTCTTTTATTCATCATTTTATTAAAAAATAAAGTACAAAGAAAGCGTTATAAAAAATTATATTCTCTACAGGCAATCCTGCTCTGTGCAGAGGACTGGTGGAAGATGTTCAATACAAGCTAAACCCCTTGTGATAGAATGTTCCAAAATGTGCCGGTGAGCAGTGAGAGAAGTGCCTACAGCCTTCAACACATTTGGGAGTAAAAGTCTGGACATTTCTCAAGAAAGAAACTATACAAAGAGCACTACAGAAAGGGAAGGAAGTCCTCTTCGTGTAGTTTAGAGTTTCACCTTCTACAATTAGGCACACTACACTGAAAAAATCACTACTGGTTCAACTTGCTGCTATGAAACTACTGGGTAGCTGTTCCCCTTTGGCAATGGAGATGCTCTGACTACAACAGCTGAAGGAAAAGTTAAATTCTATTTGTTTTTATCTGCTCTAATGAAAATTCTTCCTTCAGCACTCAAAACAATCCATCACTGTACTTCCACAAAAGTGAGTTGGAAGAGGCCTCTGTAAAACACGTCTCCATTTCTTCACATTGTATTTTTGGTATGAAAAGGACAGAATAAAAGAAGTTACTTCAATTAAAAAGTGAAACAGAGAAAATTAAGACAGCAATAGAAAAAAGAGAATCAATATTAACAAAAATATAGTACTGAAAGTTCCCCAGCTTAATGAAAGACAATTTACATGGCTGTTTAATTACTTGAATTTGAGGCACTGGTAACTTTTTATTATTTTAAATCAGTCTGTATATAAAAAATGCATGTTCAATGTCACAAATAGGAGATACAGCTAAAATAGAAAACCATAAATCCTACATTTATTTTACCGTACCTAACCATTAATGACTCCATATTAAGAGAGATTTCCTGAACTACAACCATACTTGCCCAAAAGCAGCTATTAAATACTCAGCATTGCTAATCCTCTAGAAATACTCTGCCCATTCTCCAGGACTAGTTACCTGGGTAGCTGTTTCTCCATCCTCAGCACAGTGAAGAGCATTGCACATGACACGCAGCAGCATCCTGTTCTTGCCACATGCTAACTTCAAACAAACCCAAAGGGCTCTTGGTAATCTCTACGAGCAAAACTGGCAGCCTTCAACAACATTCATGTTCATGGAGTTGAAAAAAAACAACCAACCGACCAACCCCCCAAACACCATGCATCCTGACTTCAGCATTTTCTTTCATGAGACTTGAAAAAACTCCATAGAAATGAAAACTGGTTTTATGTGCACAGAAAGATTGACTTTGAAAAGGAAGACTCCTCAGTGTGTGCGTGTACAAGCATAGCCTCTTTGCTTCTAGTATAGGGGATAAATGGTTCAGACTCCAGTTCCCTCTAGAGAAATATGACCTCTGTAATTGCTGTCAAGGTCAATGAGAACAGGGTAAGTGCTTAAGAGCTGGACTTTATCACTTACATTAGCCTGGAGCAATTTTAACGGGAATTTTCAACTTTTTCAACTTGATTGTTTAATGCCTATTCAACCACTACAATTTTGAAAAAATACAGCTATTTTAAAAAACCAGTGATCGTGAGTCTACTGAACAACAATATCTGCTTTCAGATATGTGCACTGCCCCTTTTGCAACCATCTATAGCAAGATTTAGAACTGTAGATTGGAATAACTAAAATTAAAGTCACTTTCCCTTTTGAAATATCAACAACTCCAGCCCCCCAAAATGTAACAGACCTACTATGGAAGTGACAAGAAAATAAAGCTTTACAAAAATCAGCACACAGAAGGGGTTTGTTTCTCAGTATGCAGAGAATGAACTAATAAGTGCATTTTAAAGATCTTATTTTTTTAAGTATCAAATATGCTCCAACCCTCTCTTCTCCTTCCTCCTCTAGATCCCAACAGTCCACACAATTATTTCTACAGGGAGCTCTCCAGAGCAGAGGTAGTACCAGGCAGTCTAGCACAACTAACTGTCCCAGCAGAACATGTATAGCTATGTTTACCAACCACAACTATCACTATCATTGTGATACTGTAGTTAAGGAAATTCAGTTTCTTCAGTGTTCTTTGCTGCAAGTTTGTATTCCAATTTTGTGACAAGTCTTTTCTTCCATGACCTTAACTTAAAAATTCGTAATGATGTCATTAATCAACATAGTATCTACACAAAAAAATAACCTGTCCTCCATTATAACAACCTACCCTGCACATTTGCTTTCATTTTGTATTAATTGCAAAGACAAAGAACCAGACACCAGAATTTGCTTGTTTCCTCAACTTTTCATTTAACATTTTTTGTGTCTTAAAGACTGCTAAGAAACACCCACCCATGAGTAAGTGAATGGTCTAAACAAACCCAACTTACAAAATGAGTTACATGACAACTTGCACACATTTCCATTATTACTCTGGATCTATCTTGCACCAGGAAACAACTGCAACATATGTACACCTGTTTTGTTAGCCCTCTTTGGCAGGGGAAGTCTCAAGTTCACAGCCATAACGGAAGGATCATTCTGAAGAAGGCCAGCCAGGCAGTGCCAAAATGATCACTGAGCAGAGGGCAACAACCTTGGAAAAGAACCGAAGAGAACAGCAAGTCTTGCCACTCACCTTACGCGGGAAATCCGGTGGCAGCGAAACAGAAAGAGCAGCGTAGAAAGGAGCTCGGCTAAGCTCCAATTAGCTGTAAAGATGCTCTTTTGCTATGTATCATCTATGTGTGTTTAGAAAAATTGTTAACTCCCTGCTGCATGTCAGGACATGTAATCACTTCAGGATCAAAATAGTATTCCTGGCTTTCCAGTGCAGCAGTGAAATACAGCACCAAAATGCTTTTCAACTACTGTTTACATAACATGACTCATTAAGAGCTTTTTCAATGCCATTCTTCCATACACAGAAAGGGGAAAAATAGTAACTCCATTCCAAACTTTTTCATTTTGACACATTTTCATTGTGACAGGTATTCAAAGGGAGGAGGCCACATAGACACACAATTCAATGGTGCTGCACCTGCCCACTTTAGACCTGCATTTGACCCAAAATACCAGGCTGGAATAGAACAAATAAGCTCTTTGAAAATACCTTTATTTAAAATGGTGAATGTATTAAAGGGGCTGGAGCACTTCTGCTACAAGGATAGGCTGAGGGAGCTGGGATTGTTCAGACTGGAGGAGAGGAGACTCCGGGGGAACCTTCTAACTGCCTTCCAGTACCTGAAGGGATCCTACAGGAAGGCTGGAGGGGGACTCTTCACAAGGTGTCCAGTGATAGGATGAGGGGAAATGGTTTTAAACTGAGGGAAAAGAGGATTAGATTGGATCTTAGGAAGAAGTTCTTCAGTACAAGGGTGGTGAAACTCTGGAATAGATTGCCCAGAGGGGTTGTGGATGCCCCCTCCCTGGAGGTGTTCAAGGTCAGGTTGGATGAGGCCTTAAGCAACCTGGTCTAGTTGAGAGGTGTCCCTGCCCTTGGTGGGGAGGTTGGATTAGATGATCTCTGAGGTCCCTTCCAGCCTAAGTCATTCTGTGACTCCATGGAAGTCAAAATAAGAATCACTATTCTCTGAATACTAAGCAAGCTTCACCCTTATAAAGTTTTTTTTTTAATTGAAGCTTGCAAGTCATTAAAAGATAAATACACCATACGTATCCCCTTATACATATATAAATCTTCAACATCTGGTACCTCTTTGATTTCACTTTTAGCCATGGAAAATGGAAAGGTTCAACCAAGTTAGATGACTTGATCACGGTTTAACCTGAAACCTGCGACAAAATCTGGAATACTGAATTTCCCCTTATCATTACTTTGTTTTATTGCCATTGCAGTAAGGTAAAATCTACTTGCAGCAAAAATTTAGATATGGTTCCCCCAAGCTCTCCTCAGAGATTGAGAGTTAACTGCTAGAGAACACTAAGCTCACAACCATCTACCAAGAGGAACTGCAGTACTGTTACATTCAGCAGGTATAACAACACACGCCTTGTACACGTGCAGCTACAACAGGAAGAATTCAGTATCATCATTTAACTCCTGCTTAAGGGGGGCCCCCAGGCTCAAAGTGACTGACAGCTGTACCTCAGACACCCCATCTAGTGCAACTAAGAGATACTTCGTGGTTCCCACAGCTTCACTGACTTGGACAAACCATCTAGAAGTTCATCTGTAGGCTATACAGGAGTCTCCTATTACGGAATGCCCTGAGTCGAGGTGACATCAGCTACAAACATGGACCAGTCTCTGCTCTGCAGGATGAAGAGCAGACCTGCTGGTTATGAAAAGGACAGAAAACTGCACAGTCTGAAGCAGATTTCATATAAGTTAATAACATGAGAAACCCAAAGATTTTTATTTTTCAGATGCATTTAAGACAGTGCAAGTAATCAGTTACACATGTAGCTTGACAACAATCAGCTCAAACACACTTTAAGAATACGCGTAGTTGTTCAATTAAAAAAAAAAGATGGCCAATGAGATGCACAGAGTGTACACCTATTTAGAGAAGTTTGCTTTGCATGCCCACGCATACATTGCAGAGAGTGTTCCATCAGTCTAATCTGACATCAGCAAACCAAGATTTCAACTTTCCTTCATAAGAACTTTCCACCAGAGAAGCCTGGCTCATGTTTGCGATACTGTTCTAACTTTGAATAACATCGTGGGACACTTCCCTGCCTGAAGAGAAGCAGCAGTTTAGAAGCTTCCTCTCCTCTTCAGCAGTGTTTTGGAGAGATTCACGTTCTCAGTGAGCCAGAAGTTCAACAAGATCTGAGAGCCATTAGTTTTTGTAATTTACCTGCCTATCCACCTCCATTTACTACCCTTACTGCTTCAGCCACACTGAATTCAGGATGTAATATGCAATTTAGCACATCTTTCACTGAGTGTTGGTAATACTACTACTGTCTGCTTCCTCAGGAAAAAAGAGGGGGAAAAAAAAAGTGGAGGGGGAGAGCAGCAGAGCAAATTTTGCTAATACAAGTCCTTTGGGTTCCAGACAGATTCAGACAAGGGTGGAGATAAGACCTATGCTTGACAGCTGCCTTTATGCTTTCTTTCCTGCATCCCTAAGTCATTACATGCATTTCTTTTACCTGTTATTGCTGCCATTTTCGAACAAAATCTGCCTTTGCCCACAAGCACAAAGCCTGCCTTTACCCACAACTCTCTTAAATGAGGATTCTGTTAAAGGAAGGACTGTACTCCTGCAAGAAGCACTTGGCCTTCAAGAAAGGCAAAGGGAAAGGTGGCCAAGCAAGTAGATCCCTGGCAGAGAGGCATTATAGGCCTGTACCATTAGAGCAAACAAACAAAAAAACCCCCAGCTTCACTGACACAGCAGACTAGTGAGAAACACAGAGAATAATTACAGTCTGAGGCTGAGAGTAAACAACGTCCCAGATAAAGTTGCTGTGAACCTTCTACGAGGCAAGTCAGAAAGTACGAGGAACAAGCAATTAAACAGGAAGGCAAAAAGTAAATAAAGACACAGAGAGAATGATCACGCAAAGCAAAGAGACAGGGGCATGGCACACAGGGAAAAGAGATGGCCAAGGATGCGAGGAAGATGTTGACAGGAAATCACATCAGGTAAGCAGAGGTCCTAGGATGCTGTCTATGCCTTGATGCTGCTTCCTGCCTGACGTGCAAGATTCAGAGATTATTTTTAGGAAAACTGAGAAAATTATCCCGATTTCTTTTCATTTCAGAGTAACATTAAACAACCAACTGGTTCTGCCAGTCAGTGACGTGCCATGTCATTTAAGTAAATGCATTTTGAGAGGATAGATTGTCAACATCATTTCAACGTCTTGGGGGACGGGGGAAGACGGCCCCTCTATCAACGTGCTGGCAAACCAACAAACTGTGAAGCAAATAAACCATTTGTCGGTGACTGCAAAAAGCAATTTAGCCACTGGAATTCCATGCTGATTCTCTGCTTTCTCGGACAAGAGGGGCATGCAAACCTGCTGCTGACATATAAAACACAAAAGAGCATCTGTCAAAATACTGCTCTCTGATCTTAAACCGGCAGGGTTGCAGAGAACAAGCCTGCTTTTAACTAAAGAATGAAACAAATGACTGGTTTCATCAATTCTTAATGGACTTCTATTTCAAAATTAGCAGCAAATGTCAATACTTCTAACGTAGCAATTCCTGTGTATAAAATGAAACGAAGAAAATCAAAGGGATGATCTAGCAGTAGTGTAACTTCTCTGGGCCAGTATTAGCATTTCGGAGTGGCCATGTGAATACCCTTCCCTCTCCCTGACTCAGCTGAAAGCCAGACACGTGTCATCTACAGTTACATTACCAAGCACAGGACAGGACCAAAGGCTGTAGGCAGTAAGACCTGAGATAAAATTAGTCATTTAGTTTGAGTGCAACACATAGAAGTGTTTCTGTTGGGCATATTAAAAATACATGACCAAGACTAACATAAATAATAATACTGTTACTGAGTACTTTGGCCAATTTTGCAGAAGTAAAAACTAACGTTTTAAAATTTCTAGGAATCTTACAAAGTATGTAAACATTGCCAGCAGATTCCAGCATTGTTGCTGCATAAAATAAACCGAATATTTTATAGACTATACCTGGTTTTAAACTTGAGTACAGGCCACAGTCTGCGAAAAACACACACAAGCTGCAAGTAAGTCAGCCCTCAAATATACACATTGGACTGAGCTTTTCCTGCTTTGCATGAACACCGCACACTAGGAGTTAGTACTTTTTTATTTCTTAGAGAAATAAAATAAGATATACAATCCCCAAAAGCCATTTCATAATAACTATTGTGTCATTTTTTTCCCTAAGAAACCTTGGAGAGTTAGTGGTGAAACATGGACTGAAAGTTTCCAGGATAGGGGTAGTACATAGGTAGAAATGAGGAACTATTCTTCATATAGGAAAATAGGCATCCCATAGAGAGAGTGATGATTTGGTAAGAGATTGCAGTTAGTTTGTACAGAAATGGAAGGCAAATTCCCCATTTTGGTTTATCAATCCAAAAATGCTTAGGATCATGTTTGCTAAAAAGGAAAAGGGACTGCTCTTTTCTCTTGTTTCATCTCGGGATTCTGGGTTTTGAGTGTTATTAATTATTGGGTCTGATTATGCTTTTACACTGTTTGTGATGATGGGTCACCTCAGATAAACTATATTCTCTAGTCTTTGATTTTATGACAAATACAATTAAAAAGTAAAGCAATTTAACACGAGTAAAGATTCCAAACTCTCCGGACAAAAACCTTTGCAGAAAAAGGAGACCAATTCAAATAGCAGTGAAATTATTCCTTCAGTTCATCAATGTTTTCATCATCACAATACTGATTGTATAGATATATACAGAAAACTGATATAAATGGTCATGAACATCAAAGCAAATCCTCAGTCTTTACTGAAGCAATCGTTGTCTGATTCTTCACGTCATATTCACCAAGATGTAATCAGAAATATCTGTGGCAAATGCCACGCTGAATCCCCTGCTAGGTTCTCTATAGGGGAATACACATAATAATATATTATGTATAATCTGTGTATATGGTGATACATGTCTGTTTATAACAAGCAATATAAAAAAGATTAAGTAGGATTTGTGGTAAGGATTTGTGCATGATTTGTTCCAGTTTAGCACTTTTTAGACATTATGACATCACAGTTAATTCCAAACCTCTTGATGTAGTTAACCTGATTTATAAGAGTATCATATTCCCACTTGGGTAAAAGAGAAACAGAATACTAAATATCACAGCTGACACCCTTCCCAAAGGCACCATCAACTATTTCATTTAAGATCTTAAGCTGTAATAACCCCAAATTCCACCCATTAAAAAAAAAAACCTTCACACATGAACATATCAACTTACTGTTTCAACAAAATGCTTCTAATATTAGAGCTACAGCTCTCCCACACAAATTGATTCCTTGCTGCACTTTGTCACCATCTACATAAGAGAGATATTACAAGTGGATACAGGGAAAATCGGCCATTATTAACAGATGGCATTAATTACATTACTAATTATGTTAATAATTCTGCAAAATAAAGAACACTCAAGGCTTCAAGATGGAAGCAAACTTTCACTGTGTCAATGGCTGCTAACTTGTACACATTGCTCCTGAAGTAGGAGCCTAAACTTAAACTCCTTCAGAGCGATCGGTGCGATTTACGGTAACTATCGCACCCCGTTGCCTCTTCCATCAGTTCACTTCATCCTGTATTTACAAGTGCTCCTCCACAGAACCTTCTACCATTGATTGTTACTTCTAATTAAATAAATAAAATTGTCTTCCCTCAATCTTTGCCTCAGCACAACAGCCATCGTGGCAAATACGCTGTCTAATCACAGCAAAATCTCCAGTGAGCCACCGCACTATTGTCTCAAACAAGTTTTAAATCAAATCTGAAATGCAAGACACAGGAAAAAATCTTTAGTTGGTTCAGCATCAGCACATCCAGCATGGAAAGAACAGGAAACACAATGTCTTTCTCTACTAAAAACACAGAACAACCATGCTTGCTCATTTCACTGCCTAGGAACTCCACATACCCACCCTGTTTCAATGTTACTGCAGTCCCTTTTCACCCCAGAGAGAAAATAGCTTAGTATTCAGATGTCTGCAACTGTGAGGGCTGGAACTCCACTCACCCTGTATACCTAAGCAAAGCTCAACGATCTGATGCAACGCTTATTTCTTGGATTGCATCAAGTGTTTACTTTGTGAAATATTTAGATGATTTTAAGTACAGAGTTTATCTTTTCAGATCCGAGCCAGAATCAGCGCTACAAATGAGCGTGGTGTTTGGCTGCTGGACTGCTCTGGTTAAATGATACACCTCTTTAATTGAAAGCAGGGAGTTCGTACTGGTGACACCGATAACGAAACACGATCTTTTTGTTGAAAGGTGTAGGACAGAGCTGAAGCCATAAATCATTAGTCTTGCTGAATGCCGAACTCAGAATTATGCCTTGCTTTCCCTCGGCTTGCCGTCAAATATCCCTCCTCAGCAGGGCAAAAGCACACAGGTCTTCCAACGGATACTTCTAAAATACATTTTTCCACAGGATCTGCTGAAGTGATTTAGGGCTGTCCTGGACAGTGTATAATCTTCTCCTTTCCCTTGCAGGCTTTTTGAGGCGTTTGGGTTTGGGTTTTGTTTGCTTGCTTGGGTTTTGGTTTTCCCCCCCCCTTCTCTCCAGACCCAACACCCTACAACAGCAGAACAATTACATGACCTCTCACTCTGGAAAATGGGATTTAATCACCTCAAGGAATATATAAATAGGACAATGTGAAACTGCTTTGGGGGAGGACTGTACTCCCTCTAGGAACATAGTTGGCTAGACCCACATAGGATTCAGCTCTTGGCATGCCAGACATACCTTGTTCTTCAAGAGACAGTCTACACTCCTCAGAAAGAAGGCTCATTCAAATTCAAGTGCTTCATCCCTGAAGCATTCTTTCACTCCTAGTATCATTTTAACACTTTAGGTTAAAAATATGGAATTTGGGGGAGAGATGAGAGAAATCAATACCAGCAGCTAGAACAGAACCAATTCTGTACCTACAAATAGGGTCAAGGCAAACAGTGCCAGTGATCTGTCATTGAACCCACTTCTCGTCGCTGTTGATTGCTAGTTTTTCCTAATATAAATAATTATAAAACCAGACATCATGTGTGACAGCATATAAAAAGGAAAATAATTTAATGTTAAGAGTATCTTTAATTTCCAGTAAAGCAAAATAAGCATTTTTTTCTTACTTAATATTATTCCAGAATACTCTTACAAACTCTGTAACTGTTAAGTGGTATGAATTTAAGAAACTCCAGTAATATTTGTCCCCTTACCAACACAGGTTATTGAACCTGGCCATAGGCATGTGATCTGGAATGGAACTTGGCACAAACATCTTTCAGCCAGGAGCATTTTATCTTTGAAAGATGCATTTAGAAAGTTTAGTTTAGCAATGTTTAGGCTACAGATCTATAAAATAAAATTTAAAAAGCTATGATGGCACCTGAGCTGAAGACATTCCATTTCTAACTGTGTTTGCAGGTGGCTTTTTTGACTGATGCATAGTAAGGCTGCAGCATGAAGCTCTTTATAGACACCAAAGAATCTTCAGGAGAGAAGGCACATCTATGAGAAACTGCAATATGAGATAGATTGTTCTGGTGTCTGGTAAGGGCTGAGCTCAGCCATGAGGAGTGTAACAATGCAAGTTTTCCCTTTTATTCACATACTTCCTTTTCCCAAAGTTCTATTAAAAACATGCCTAACTAAAGTGTATGGACAACCCTCTAAACATTTCAGTTTATCAGTGACGGGCTATGCTTTTCTTCCACCCCAACACAACATTCCCCACATCCTTACAATAAACCCTTTGCTTCTCACTCAGAAGTTATTAACAGGGACATGAAAGACAGACATTGCCCAACTGTGTAACTCTTCTCCTTAGGAAAACAGGTTAAAAAAGAAGTTTGGGGTACTATGTTTCAAAGATGTTTTTCGCTGAAATTACAAGACTAAGCCAGGAGTCTAACACAATAGCACTGCAATTTCTAGCCTGAAAGCTTGAGTTTTAAAATAAAAGAGAGAATTACCACAAAATTTCTGTGGTGCATGGAAGATGGGACACATTAAAACTCCAGTTTCTGAAAGCAGCCTGGAATCATTGGACAAAGTGGCTTGAAGGACTAAAGACAAGTCTCAGATAACAGCACAGCTAAAATGAACATCAGAGGTGAGAATGTTGTTGTGCCAACCCTAACGTGGGAAATCATGCTTTTTATGTAAAATCATTCATATTCATCTGCTGTCCTAGTTTGAGCTGGTCCTGCTCCGTAAGACACCTTAGAACTGCATGAATGAAATTCAGAACTACTCATTTTCTAAAAATAAAAAAATAAAAGATTCCAAGTTACTAGTGCCATTTTCCGTTTCCCATTGCGCTGCTTGGTTGACTCACGATACAGATAGGGTCTGATCCAGTAAATGTTTCCAGATGTAAAGCTCATATTTAATACTCCACCTAGAAGTGGATCTTACTCCCACTAGTTACTGTTTGTATAACCCGTTCAGCCTTTTTTTAAAAAAAAAAAGAGAGTAAATTCCATATCCATTAGAAAGTTTTTAACTTCCTTCTTTCTTGTCACAGATAAAGGAACACAGGCCTATGCCATCAATCAAGGTATGCTGATCATCCATTTTTGTAAGATAAAATTCCCACTGACCTCCACGGAACTTGGGATCTCACCCAGGTTACTGACAATCTGACTCGGGACCAAGTGAGAAGGGGAGCACGGGGTAGAGAGTGACAACCTCCAGCACCTTTCCACCGCTCCCCAGAAACAGCTGGTGTTAGGTGTTCAGTCTATGCCACTATGCATTACCTACCATCCTATTGTAAGTATAACAAATAGCCCCCAAGACATATTAAAGGGACAGAATGTAGCTTTTATCCAAATGTCCGTGCAACAGAAGAAAGAGAGCACTTAAGTTGTCCACAGCACTCTTGCACTGGCCAGTAAGCAGGGCTAGCCTTCAGCTGCCCAGAACACAGACGATTCCGTGCCATCCGGCACTCTTTTGGGCATCAATTCAGTTATTTCTGGTTTTTCCTATCACTTCTAAACCTTCCTTGAAACTCTGGCCAGAAACTCAGGAAGATAAGAGCCAGTCTAGTGCTAAAAGCTGCTTTCAGAAAATTACTTTCAGAAACTTCATCAGGTATACAATGCTGATAGGTCTTCTGTGTCCCATTGTACGTTGAGGTAAGAAAGTAAATGAAGCCTTTAACTGTCGGCAAGAAGAGTGACAGGATCTTTAAGTCTTAACTCTCTGAAAAAAAACCAACTTCTACTATTATCCAGAAATCCAAAGTGCCTTTCACATGATTCACCTTTCCCAGACAAGCACAAGTAAATATATACACTGAAAACTGCCTGTAAAAGGATGTTCAGGGAACTCAGTACATTATTCTGTGTGTTCTTTCCTCTATTTCCTCGCAACAGAATAACCAACAATTTCTGAACTCCATCATTTTGCCTCTCCTGAGGAAAAAAAAAAATAAAAAAAAAATAAAGTCTTTTCTCCTAAAAATAATTTTACACTTGCTTTATTAATGTAAACTTAGGAAATAAGAAAACAAGAAAGTAA
The DNA here is from genome assembly GCA_025331215.1 of Actenoides lindsayi. Classification (NCBI taxonomy): domain Eukaryota; kingdom Metazoa; phylum Chordata; class Aves; order Coraciiformes; family Alcedinidae; genus Actenoides; species Actenoides lindsayi. The sequence continues at coordinate 20,361 of WTSP01026170.1, forward strand.
AAGTAATAGCACATTCCAGACAGTTTAGTATATAAAATCCAAAAGCACCTCTTGGGTACTGGTAGCATTCATGCTTCAGCTTTCTGCCTTTACAGCAGCCCCATCATGTGTTAATGATTACATATATTCATTCACTACCAAAAATAGTTTCCTCTAGAATTATGCACAAAGAATATTTGTCCACAGTGAATTTCAAGTTTGGCTACTCTGCTTCAGTTACAGTTACTTCTCATTTTACGGTGGCAAAAATCCAGAAGTCTACTTTGTGTTAGCAGTTTATCTTTTATGTCATAATATTTTATCCATTCATTCAAAAGTTAGAAAAGCAGCAGCTCCTAAAAATTGAAATCTTTACTTTACTCATGGAACCAGACATCATGATACACATATTGCTGTATCAGAATCCTAGTTAACTTATCTGGAAACAGCATCGCTCGCTCTCCCTCCCCATCTCTGCTTCTCCTCTCATTTTGGTCTCCCTAGGAAACCTCAAGTAGGATCCTCTTGATTGCTTTCGCATGCCTTAAGAAATTAGGAGATGCTATCAATACCAAAGCATTTGTAAGCTTAGTATGCAATGGTTATAAAACCAGTAGAAAGGGAAACATATGAAAAATACAAATGATTTTTGTTGTAAGTCCACTATCTTACAAAGTAAGAGTGTCGGGGGGTAGGGAAGGGGTGTTGCTGCTCATTTTTCCAAGCACAGACATATATTATTTAAGGAGCAAAACATTTTAAAGTCTTTTAAAAGTTGGCTGCAGAGAAGCCTCTTGAAGATTTCTCCTGAGTAGCTCTGAAGCCCTCTATTTCCCGCCCCCCCCCCCCTTTTTTTTTTTTTTTAAATGCAGAGAAAAAATTGCTCCATTCCTGCCTGGAATCCAAAGGAGAACAGGAAGTAACGTCTGAGCTCCATAGAGATTCATTTTTATTTGCTTACAGGACGTGGCGAACTCAAAAACTGGCTTCATTTCTCAGTATCCTTAAAGGACCTAACTTTTTTTTTTTTTTCTTGGCAGGGAACATGGTTGGAACTTCAAGTTCAGCCAAAATAGACAATAAAACAGTAAGAAGGCATAATGCCAAAAATGCAAAGGCATCAGCGTCCAGAGCATAATTCCACCCTTTTTTCTCTCTCCCTCCTCATTGATTTACACAGGAAAACATAAAAAAACCCAGAAAATTCTCTTTGTCCTAGAATGAACTCATATTTTAAAACAGCCTACAAACATCTCAGCCCCACTGGAGGCAACCTAAAGAATGATATTGCTCATTTAAGATGACAGATTATTTTTTTTTAATCCATATGTTTTATTGTTATGTTCTTTTGAATATCATACTTTGTTCTGCTTCTTGGGAGAAAACATTTGTGTGAAGTAACAACATGTGGAATCTCTCACACAACACAATGCAAAATTGGGTTCAAGAGCAGTCTTTTTTCCTCCTCCCTCATGATACACAGTTTTAAACTGTATTCTCACTGGCAGTAAGCCTGTGCTAGCCTTCAAGCCAACAAAGTCCCAACTAATTTAAAACTCTCATTTTGTTGCAGCAAGACTGAATTTCTTTTTTTTTTAGTTGTTTGGTTGGTTTTATTTTTTCGAGAGGGTCTAATCTGTGCATATTGCTATGAAAATGATGTGCAGTGGTCAACAAATAAGTAAAGCTTCTCTGTGAGGATACTTGCAAATGTTTCCTCACATTTGCAACAGGAAGCCAGGCAGGATGGGTCTGGGGGAAGGTCTGGAAGCTGTATAGCAAAAGTGGAGGGAAAGACAAAAATAGATTTTAAAGAGGACATTGTCTTCCTTACTGCATTAATCCTTGTTTGGAATTAGAAGCTAACTAGACAGTGTTTCCTTTCCATCATATAAAATTGAACCTATATAACTTGCAGAAAATATCCAGAAGCCACACAATGCTTCTATTTATTAACAAGAGTCAAAGAACTACCTCTGCAGAAGCATGTGTTCAACTCAGAAACCAAAAATGGCAAAATAGAGGCAAGAAGTGTAAAGTGCACCTGAAAAATATTTACCGATTTCTTCTTCCTGAAGAAAGAAACTAAAGAATAACTAAGACATTTGCATTAAAAGCAATTAAAATACTAATAACAGAAGAAAAAAGGTAGACCTTTTGGGAGGGTGCGAAGTATTTTTGCAAAGTATTTGTGAGACCATACACTGGAAATCTGTGTAACTGTAAGGAAAAACACAGAAAAGACCATGAAATCCCTAAGGATTTAAACCCATGGTTTTCAGAGGAACTGGGGTATGAACTCACTTTGAAGCAGGGGGGGCAAAATGGCACACTGGTCTGAGCTGCTGAAAATACAGATCATCCAGCAGGATTAGTAGGAGCCCAGCAGAATCAACCAGGGGGGCCTGGGGTGTGAAAAAGGGAAAAAAAAAAAAATCTGATAAAAGTTTCATGACATTGACATTTCAGGTTGTCAGGTTTGGAAAAGAAAGTATAGCAGGTATGGTAAATTGAAGTATAAAACAGATGGCATCTGCCCAGCCTGGTGCTGATCACAGGAATAAAGCAAGGCAAAACAAAAAGCCAACCAATCAAAACAAAAACCAAAAAACCCACCACACAGGCAATCAGGAAAAGACCCAGAAAGGACTAAATTTCCTGATTATAGACTACTTAACAAATCCTAGAGAAGAGAAGAGAAGAAGTTTATTTGGGTGCTTAATACAGAAATATTCATATGAGAGATGCATCTTCCTGGTGTCACATCAGAGACCATAGGACTTTACAAAGGCAAATATCATATAGCATTTTAGACTAATGTGGACTTCTAAAAGAAAAAAAAAAGTCACAGTGGAGGCCAATGACTTAGCTGGTAAAAAGATACCACTAGGATGCTGCCGTTTACCAGAGGAAAAATCAGGCTTTTGATTACACATGGGCTGGACACAAAGCTCTGCTCCATCTGTATTATCATGCTATCTCACGAAAACTCCATTTCAAGTCTCTCATGTACCGATTCTGCAAAGGAAGTCCTGCTTTCTGGCTGAGCTGGAACTTCCCCTAATGAGCTGTGGCCGAGTTCTAGCGGCACGTTACGACAACGCGCCAAGCAGCACAATTAGCGACTGCGCTGTGGCCACTGGAGCTGGGAGTGGTTCAGTGAGTTGTGAACACATTCCTTCGAAAGCAGCTGCACTCAGCCCTGCCTGCTCTCCACGTTGGCTGGGTGCAAGTACAGCCCGAACGCAGCTCAGGCTCAGTGCCGTACCAACAAAGATGGACTATTTGGAGGCAAAGCTCAACTGCTGGGCTCCAACCCTAAGGCTAACCCCGCTTACAAAAGGAACGCATACAATTTTCAAGCATTTGTTTTGTTAAATTGACAGCTGACATCCCAAGCATTACTCAAAAGTGAACTCGACCTTAACCCCGTGGCTAAATACATTACTCTTCAGCTCTATCGTGCAAATCATACACAGGAAATACAAACAGTACAACAGAAATTGCTTGATCCTTCAGGATACTATAAACCCGATGCAGCAGTAAGACTGTGCTATACACACTGCCTTAGAGTGGGGGAATGTGGCTGCGATACACTCTCGTAACCAATGGATCTGTAAATGCAAAGGACAATCACATCCCAAGAACCTGCAGACAGGGGCTCAAAAGTGAGGTCTCTCTTTCAGTTTGGGTTTCGTGGGGGATGCCTGAAGTCTCCTACTTTTGTTTCAGGCTTTTTTTCCTTTATTTTGCTGACAAGCTACAGCTGTAAAGAGGTGGTGTCAAAATCCATACACCACTTCTGCAGTAATAGAAGGGGAAAGGGCTCATCTAAGTTGCACCAAAGCAGCAAGAGAGCTGATTCTAGAGCTGCTAAATTTCCTCTCTAACAGGACTCATTCAGCAGTAGCAGAGACCCATTGTGTGCATATTTACTACTACCATATTCTCTGTTAAGGACCTAAGAGAACAAAAGAGCCCATCCCTGTATACTCTTTATCAACCTCACGAACATACTGTTCAAATGACAGCAAAATGGTGAAGTGGCCTAGTGGGCCTACAACCAAGAAAGCAAGCTAAGACCAGAGGAATGGGAACCAAGCCAATTGTCTAGACAGCAGGCAAAAAAAAACCCCCAAAAATAAAAACAAACAAAACAAAACCTGCTGGCTAAATGCAATCAGTCACCTCCTTTATTTTGTGAAGTGAATGGATTACAGCCAGGGTGACACATATCCATCGTTCTTACACTTGCACATCAAACCGAGAGCCATCTTCAAAATAAACAGCAGCTGTTGAAAGCCTCCAACTTCACCAGTGGCTCTACACTCTCCCGAGCTTTACAGATTATTTTGCTGATCCCCTCAATCCCCCTTGAAAAAGAAAAAGCAGCCCTTTTTCAGACGACCCTAAGTTCTCTGCTCTCCACAGAGGGTCTTTTTCAGATTCCGCCCGGCAGCTTCTTTCTTGAAAAGGGGACAAAGTTGGCAAAGGACAAATCAGATGATTTATAACCTCCACTGACTGCAATCAGTTGCACAGGCTGCAGTACAGAACAGCTGGCAGGATAGGGAAGAACAGTTCTTATTAGAGATCCGCTAGTTAAACCCAGTAACTATATCCAAATTGTGATCCAAAGGCCTTACAGAAAACACGGTGAAATTCTCAAATGTGGGGAGAGGGAAATAAAATAATCTGCCTTTGGTGGTACAGACGTCCCAACTCTTAACACTCAGTTTAACCCTGCTCTAAAATTGAAGGTGGAATTTGCAACTGCAGACCTCATGCAATCCATTACCCATCAGGAAGGAAAACTGAAAAAAAAAAATGGGACATTCATAAAAGTTACAGCTAAATCAATCCCAAAAGGAAGCATAAATATAATTTTAAGTTGCCCCTCCCATCACCATTTCTTTTGTCATAAACTATTGAAATTTGAGAAAAATCAAGATGTTAGTAAGATTATCCCCAAATGTTTCTTTTTCAGCTGTAACACAGCCACTGAAAAATCCCAGTGGAAATTTTAATGAATGTTGGAATACTGACCAATTCTGTTAGTTAAAACTCCAGGTCTTTACATACCTTGATGCTGCTTATGGCAGTAAAAATATCTCTTATGTGATCGTGGACAGGGATGACAAAGTTTTGTTTAAATATATTTTTTTAAGTATTCATATGAAACATTTAATGCTGAAATTGTCAACCCTGAAAATGTAATAGCACCTTGTAGTTTATTTTTTTTAATAAGAAAAGCAGAATTGCTTTTCATTACCATCTCAGGCTGAAGTATGATAGTGTGTTATGAACCCTTTTTAGAAATAGAGAATGGCATCAACAATAAACTTTCTACGCAATGAGAAGATAGTTAACAACATTACAGTTCCTTTTTTTTTTTAATCTAGAAAGATACCACTAAAATATATTTATAATTAACACACTAGTTTAAAGAGTGTAATCATGTGTATGTGCTGAGTACTGTTTTCTGAGAAATTACAGTGAGTTACAGCAAGCTTATTTATTCAAACAGCAATGCTAAGTAAATATTACAGAATATACACTTGAAACATATTTAAAGTTTATAATCACAAGCACCAATATTAAAAACAAAAAGGCCTATCTCCTGCACTTGGACTCACAGAACATAGAAGTACCACATAATTCACACTACAATTCAACTATTCTCTAATTCACATAGTATCAGAAGTGACAGACCCAGGGCTATTTATAGGCTTTTGATCAGACATCTGTAAAAAACAAATAAACTTACAAAAATTGCATCTGATCACAGACAATCTTGATCAAAAGGTTTTATTTAAGTGAACTCCTATGATCACAGCAGGTTCCCATAATCACCTCGAAGTATAAAATACTGAAAAATAAACACTTTTCAGCTCACCAAAGGGAAGTATGGATATAATTTATTAAATCAGCACATTACCTCTTAAAAATGCTTGTTAGCACATAACTACAACATGCCAACAACAACAACAAATAATATATATTTGTGTTATTTGTATATACACACAAACTGCCCTGGGTTATTTTTTTTTTATGTGAAAATATTGAAAGGAAAAAACAAAATAAATTAAAAAAATCAGCAAGCAAAACTATATTAAATTAATGGTCTACTACTAAGTTAACCTATAAAATGCAATACTATAGATGATGCGGGGTCAATTTGCAGGCGTTCTATTATCTTCTGCATCCAGGCTGCATGAGGTGCCATGCATCTGCATAATGCAAGGCAGCACGGATGTGAACTGTACTATAGGCAGGAGAGGTTGAGGAGGGAAGTAAAAAAAAAACAAAAAAACCCCCCAAAACGGAATCACATTTGCACTAGGGAGGATCCTGTTCCTCTATGGGAGCTCCCAGGATCACTTCACCTCTCAGTCTGGAACAGCTACCAGAGCAGATAAAACAAACTTCACTACAGGACATGGGTTATGGTTTTTTTCATTCCATATATGAAGTATATAGCATCTAAAATACAGTCTTCACACAGAGTGGATCTCATCCTTTGATTACTGGCTTGGATGTACAGAGGAATAGGCCAGAAAAACAAAATGAAGAGGCAAAGCAGAAGTCTTAAACTCCTGAGAGAGCAAACGCCTATGCCACATATATTGACATCAATGCAGCAGATGTCAAAAAGGTAAGGAACAAAATGGAAAGAAATACAATGACCTAGTACAGCAAACTGATATGTATTTGATTCCAGGGATAAAAGTTAAATGAATAGACATGTAGTGGCAAGAAGCCAGCTCCTAACAGAACCCAAACCTCGTAAGATTTGAGTTCTGTTTTTAATTTCCAACCCATGAACTTTAAGTGGATTTGAAATTAGGCAAAACATGTTCAACCATTCCTATTTGTAACAGGAAAGACAGACAGGCAAGCTCCAGCGTGAGCACTGGAAGGGCAGACAGTGACACAAATCATCCTTTTGCTTCCCAAGCTGAAGCCTGGTACAACAGAGTACGTGTACTCTGCTTTAGAAGCAGCACAAAGGAGCAGCGCTCAGCTGGCAGTGCCTGTCCTGGAGGGCTGCAAGGTTTACAGGCCTGATGACTGTCTCAGAAGTTCCCTTTTGTCCCTTTTTTTGTTTGGTTTTTTTTTGTTTGTTTTGGTTTTGTGCTTTTTTGTTTGTTGTTGTTTTTAAGTTTACAAGAAAAGGTTTCTATTCAAGAAGGCAAAAAAGAAAAAAAAGGGTGGGGAGATGGGGGGAACCTGCTGTAGGATTTCCATGGAGGCAAGCCTAGCAGGAGACAGGCTGCACACACAGCAGCAAGAGCCTTACTGTAACCACTGGGGCCTAAGAACACAGCCTAGCCAAATCTACAGAGATCAGGAACAACTCTTACTAGGCAAACAGATGATCCTTGTGAAAGGGAAACAACATTTCAGGTACACAACCTCTTCTATTTCAAACCTGAAGAAAAGCTGGTGCATCTGAAATCTCACTTGCTTTTTCCAGTCTCATCAGCAGGTCTGCAGCAAGGTGTTTTTCCTCTTAACAAACTTTTCTGAACAAAAGATATTTTGGAAAGGATACGTAAAATTTCATTTACATTTGGAAGCCTAGAACAGCCTTCATGGCTGGATGGTAAGCACACCGTTCTAACTCCGACGCTTCCACCATCGTTTGTTGTGTCACCTTTCACTGAGGTGTCTCACCCTTCACCTGAAAGGGCATAGAGCACATTCTCTCCAGACAGAATGATTATTACAGCACTTAGACTTCACTGAGAAAAGCAGACAGCAAGGAGGTATTGCTCCAGCTGGAACCTGCTACAGCCCAACGTCCCATGTCATCCGCAGCAGGTCCCTGTGACCCCAGGAATACCCAGCGTTGGGCCCCAGTAACGCACTAGCGCACAGTGGAACCGTTACCGACAAAGAGCGGCGTGAAATTCATTCTTCAGCTTTTTCTTCTTTCCAGTGAGTTCAATCACAACAAATTCTTTGGCAAAAAAAGTTCACAAAAAGATCCAAGAAATCAAACATAAATCTGGTAATCTGCCGAGAGGGAAAGAGCAGAGGGGAGGAGAACTGGCAGGCTGTTGTTAAATACACTTTGTGTTATCCGACAGATCCAAGATTAGCATGCAGAGGTTGGATTCTGTACAGGAAATGTATTGTACTGACTGCTCTCCAGTTATGTATATTGATGATTTCAGAAAGATGAAATGCCTAACTGGATGTCTCAGAAATAAACACGATTAAGTTTCTATTTTCCTATGTTTGAGATAGACCTAGTCAAAATTTTTCCATGGAAAAGTTCCTTAGCAGTGAAACAGCTTTTCAGTAAAACTTTCTCTCTCTCTTTTTTTTTTTGTCTTTTTTTGTGAAAAGCATCTGCTTTTGGATGGTTTCCTGAGATGTAATCCAGATAGGAAACCAAGGTCCTAAAGCAAGTAAGCTTATTTTTATAATCAAAACCTGAAGTTTTCAGGTTTTCATTTTAAAGTTGTAATTCTTTTTGGTGGGAACCCTTTTCTGGTGAGAACTCTTTTTTGGGTGTCTCCACACAGGGAATTCCTTCAGAATTCTATAATATTGGTACATTTTACCACTTAGATTTAGGTTTTACAGGTGTAAACTACAAAATTTTTCCAGGTTCCATTTTCTATTAAGTAGAATTTGCAGAAAAATACTGATCATGTGAGATCACAGTCTATGACTTTGTCCGGAGCAAAGTATGGTTAGTACTTCTGAACTTGCAGCATTAGTCATGGCCTTCCTGATCAAAGGGAGCTCAATGAGAGCTCAGAATACCATGGTTTCTGAATATGGGACCACCTTATCTTCTCTTCAAAGCTGGCTTCATCTCACTGCACAGTCCTTCTGCGAACCTACGAAACCCTGCACAAAAAGTGTCTTCATGGAAACACTGTATTAATATTTTTAACTGCAAAAACAGTTAAACACCCGAATTGATTGCCTGGAATATTTTTAACTGTTAAAACAGTTAAACACTGGAATTGATTGCCTGGAAAGCCTTAGACTTTTCACCACCAGATGTTTCAAGACAAACACTGATGAACTTACTAACGAAGCTGATGCACCTCCTCTAGGTGACACTTCAATGGCAGTTCAGGCAATTCCTCAGACATGCTTTCTGTAATTCTACAACTTGCTCCAACTAACTGTAATGGAAATTGGACAAAGATTTCATATGCTAATGTTTTAAAGAAGTATGCCAGGTTTAATTCCTTGCCAATTAAAAATAGATTATATTTAAAATAAAGAATAAATGTTTATACTGATTAACCTCTTCATTTCTAAAAGTCAAGAAAATTGGAAATTAATGTCTTTTAACCTGCAAAGCTTTTCTGTATCATTCTCCAAAGCCTACTTTTCACTATTTCAGCAGGAAACAAGTGCTCCTAAACAGAAACCACAGTATCAATCCATGAGACCTATGTGCTTATGGAAGAAGTGATAAATCCCTAAAAATAATTGTCTGATAACTGAAGTGATGCACAAACTGCTCTGTAGTAAAGTGAATAAAATAACTTCGAACCAAGCAAATTGCTTTACACTTGAGAAAAATCAGTGCACAGAAAATCTGCACCTAATAAACAAATTTTCTTTTGAGTATTTCTCCATAAATACAGCAAGAGTTGCTGTTAAAAAAGCAGCAGGCCACATTAAATTAACAACTGACTTCTTAAAGTAATGATTTCCTATTTTTCTACATTTTTTTTTTTTAAGGAAATAAGCAGCCCTTATATGATAGACATTCTGGGTTTAATTAATTTCAGAGATTAAAATCAGATTCATTTTCTTCCTTGGAGGATACTTTCAAGACACTGATCAACAGATTCCTAAGATTAAGTTAAGAGCTACCCCACACTCTCTCTCCTGGACAGCACGACCAGTTACTGCAGGCACAGAGAACTGCACAACTCAGGTTTTTTATGTACGATTCAGGATTTATGTGTTTCTTCCTATGGAGGAAAAAGGATTAAGCATCATATTAACTATACACCTACTAATAGAGTTGAATGCCACCCCGCACACTGGAGAATTCCTTAAGACATCACTTGTGGGTGAAAAGATTTCCTTGGGAAAGGGGTGCATGCTGGGGATGACCAATACACACAGCTCAAAAGGAAAAGCCATTAAATCCACCTTACAAGAATCACGTGTCTGGAATCAAAGAGAAAGTATAGGATTTCAGAGTGTTTTTCACTGAAGAGAAAAACAAACAAACACACGCCTTCTCTCAACTCTCCCTCACTTTCTCGGACACTGAAGAAAAATACCATGGAAGACATTTAGAAAATACATAGCCTACAGTTAGAATTGCATTCTGTATGCTCAGGATGAAGATGTGCACCATATTTATTAGGTGCCACTCACAGTATCTCATATTTTGCAGCTTTTCTACTTCAAACTTCATTGTCATATGGAGTGTACGAACAAGTTCACGAATAGACATTATACTGTACAGCTGTAGAAAAAAGTTTTGATGCAATTTTTGGTGCTCAAGTCACACTCCTGAAAGACATTCTGCCACCTGCCCAGGGATTTTTCCATACCTGTTTCATTAATTATTCTAGCAACAAACTGGTAGAGACCAGTTAAAGGATATACAGTTCTAACTTTCCTTACAGACCAACAAAGTTAGTGACAGTGCTATCCACCATTTCAGCATCTTAAAGTTATTTTAATACTTCTGAAAGGTTACAGAATGAGAGCAAAGACACAGAAGCTGTATTTCTGTATTCACAATGTATCTGTCAGAAGCCAACACACTCTCAGCTTCTCTAAACCATTTCAACACTTCAACACTTCTGTTGTTGCAAAGCAAAAAGCACCCTGTGAACAGAGTGCATGTACCCGTTTTATCTCTCTTTGTATGCTTCTCCCCAGCATCCCTAGGAGAGTAGAGATAACTCGGGTTCTGTCCAAGTTATCTCAGCAGAGGACAGCCTTCATTCTTAGCACATTATTCAAACTCAGTGTTTTTATAACCTCCATTAGATGTCATGCCTCTTGAAAGGGAAAAATGGTATAAAAATAAGACAACTGAGTGCTGGATTACAGTAGAACTTTGTCGGTACATATTGTTAAGCAATCATTCATCACTACTCATGACACTCCTATTGAAAAGGGTTTTGTAGTTTATTATAAGGGTACACAGAGAAAAGGAGAGGAGTCAAAACACTGAAATTATCAAAACTGACCTCCACTGAGAAGCACGGGGCAATGACTGGTTAACAGAGCCACAATATACAATGAAAGCAACTATTTTAAGCTCTTCAAGGGTGACAATTCTAAAAAGCTGAAATTAATTTTTCATAACTCAATCCTGGAACATAAGAACTTTTTCTACTGTACTGTGTTGTAACCAGACAGTATTTGTTGCTTGTTTCTACACATACAGCAGCTTTGCTAATAATAATGTGGCACCATTTCCCCATATAGGCTTCGAATAACCAACACGTGCAGCCAGATCATGCCTGTTGAAATAGCTCATGAAAACCATCAATACAGTTCTATTCATATTTAAAATCAATTTTGTTGTTGCACAAGCAAAGCAGTGATTGGTCTCAGGAAAAATAACAGGATTCAGGCTTCAGAACGTGCATTAAAATACCATTCACTATCAAAGTACTGCAAAAGAAGGTCACTGTTTGAGTCTTGCAGACTTGCCAAACTTAACTACAGGTATCTGTTTAGAAAGTCTTAACTATAGATATTTAAACTAGCCAAGATAATTTTGACTCAACCAGGCTGGAGCAGCCACACCTACAGTTACGTTAGCAGAACAACAGGGTGGTAGTCTTCAGCAAAGTGAAAAACAAACCAAAAGAAAACAAGGCTGCTGACAGCGAGTTAAACCGGCAATCACTTCAGTCCAAACAGTGATAGCCAAAAGCATGCTTGACCATACCTTCCAGGACTAAGAAACTCTACTGGGAGATCCTTCCTCCACTACTGGAAACATGTAGTGGAAATTCCTTAGATTTCAAAAGGAGCCTGGTGAATGAAGCTTCCCCTTTACATTTGTCCCAGTACAAAAACTGGTATCCGACTATGTTCTGAAGGAAAGCAGTGACAAATCTGAGCAGAAAAATCAGCTCTTTCCCATCTGATTTTTCCTCATTTATTAGAAAATACTCAGTTCCACTCTTAATGCAGCTACAGACATTTTCTTTAGGAACTAAAAAAAATGGAGGTATATGACTTAAAAAAAACAAACAACAAAACACTAGCAAACCAGTGGCTGGATTTTTAATGCGTATTCCACAGCATTAACCTACTTGGAGCCTGTGGTTTTATCTTGGGCAGCAGGATGGAGAGCTGCCAGCAAATACAGGTGGTATTAACAGCAGTTAGACTGCTGTTTTGCTGTGGTCCTGAATACACAGTAGCTAGGTGAGTTCTTTTTACTTACAAGCCAACCAATGTTCAGTGTTGAATGTTTTTCTCCTAAACTTCTCCGTACTTTGTTGAAATACCAGCAAGCAATAGTAAGAAATAAAAGGAGAAACAGCTATGAGAGCAATCTTAGTTGTTTGCATTTTGAAATCTAATTTACAAGTTAGAACTTTTAGTATTCTGTCTTCCCTCATCACTTTATTCTAAAATACCTTATCTAAAAAAAAAATAAAATGTCAGGTTTATTTGACTGGAAGGCTCAGGAAGTACTAGAGGACATTAAGAATTATTTGCAAAAGGATCCGTGCATCCTCCAATCTTGTTCAGACATACAGATCTTCTGCCTATCAACTGGCTACTAGCATGAGTTATTTCTAACTACGCTGTTACTACTGAGCCAAAAAAAAAATAATTAAAAAAAAGGGATTGTGAATCAGTTGTTTCATGCAAGACAAACTATTATTTGGTAGAATAATGTCACAAGCCACAGTGGAGGTTCTGGTAATGCTGCCATCCCATCTGAACACAATTTACCCCTTTTAAAAAATAAATAAATAAATAGATAGATAAATAAATAAGGTAATGACATAGACCAACATTTCTCATACCTGAACTGCAACTCTCAAAGAAGTAACCGAGAGATTCAAAGGTTGGGAGTCATAAATAGATAGGGGAAAACTTAATTAAAAAATTAAGCTATTAAAAAAATAACAAGAAAAACAATAAAACCAAATTACCCTGATTTACAGCTGGAAGCAGCTCATTTCCTCCAGGGGAGTCAGAAGCAGCTATAATTATCAGCTGCACATATTTACACTAGGCTAGGGAACTACCAGCTCCCTCAAACTGCTGGCAACAGCTCAGTTCCTCCCAGGCAATATGAAGAGTATTTACACCTGCAGCTGATAATTGCAGCTGATTTTCATGCCTTTTCTCCCCCCCAACACCCTGAGGAACTTAGCTGCTGCCAGCAATTAAAAGTAGTACAGTAGTAAATTTTTCCTTCGGGGATTGCATGAAAGCAGATGAGCCCAAACAGCGTTCGCATTTGCAAGAAGTTTGGGAAACACTCCCCTACCCTCTCCACTACTTGCATCAGTGAAGAAAATCTATGTTGATAAATAGATTAAATCCACCTGAAACCAGGACCATGTTCTTTTTCAAGGTTTGGAGAAAAACCTTTCTACCTAGATAAAACAAAGCCAGAAGTCACAAAGCTATTAAAACACTAATTACAGAAGACTTCAACTTCATATTGCTTTACTTCATTCTACTTGAGCCTATCTAGCGAAAACATTACGTCTCCCTCCTCAAGCCATCACTGCTTCCAAGACACCATCCAAGTCACGGTGGTATAACACAGCCTCACGGCAGGTACACGGGGCATTCCTGGAAGATTGCCCTACAGGCACACAGGTCACTGGAACAGAAAAAATCATTACATTTCTAAAAATGTGCTCTCCATCCACACTAAAATTTGGCTTAGCTTATTGAAATGGAAAAACATTCAGTGCTGGCCGCTGCCGGCTTTACCACACAGAGCGGTAGATGTTCAGATGGTGCAGTTATGTAAGAAGTAATCCTTCCCGTTTGTAAATAAATCTCCCTGTCTTAATATAATAAAAGTATATGCAGCAGTAAGCCACTTTTGGGGGAGCAGGCATTTTTACGCTCTCTAGCAATGCTGTATGTCCCGGTTTTATGCTATGAATTTATCAAGGTAAAATCTATCTATGTAAACCCAGATTCTTCTTTCTGCCCAGCACACTTACCATGAAGTTAACCATCTTCCTCTTAAAAACAAAAAAACAACTTATTTCTGATGCATATGATGTTAATATACCCTCTGACCAGTCTCAAATACACTACACAATATGCAAGATGGGAAAAAAAAGCCTTTACAATAGATATCTATTCATTATCATTAGCTTTAGAACATCAAATCAGAAATCTTTCTCCTCAAATATTCTGCAACCAGTTTTCTCCCAATCCCATCCTTGTCATTCTTTTAACTGGGGGGAAAAAGATGACACATTTTCCAGGGGTGTATAGCATTATCCTAGGGTTTTGGACTTGAGTATTTTCTGTGAATGGGGAAACACCTCATTAGTCTGACGATTTCTGGGTCTTCTCTGAATTTTATATTATTTATATATTGCAAAACAAAGCATTTAAAAGAAAGTACCACCCATGTACAGTCTCCCTATGAAAATTCTGAACATCTAGTCAGAAGAATAATGGCAAGGTGGTTTTATTTTTAAAAACCACTAGTTATTTTCATGTCATTTAATTTTACAACTTCATCTATTGCTTTTGGAAAACCTATGGATTTCAAAACACATACAAAATCACATCTTCACATTTCTGTGTACTTTAAAATTATGCGCGGCTACAAATGCGACTATGACAAATAAAACTCAAATCTCAGAATCTAAGCTTTCTCTTCACGTATTTTTAACATTACGCTAGTTTATTTCACAGTTAAAAAAATGTCCTTTGTTATTCTTCTGACACTATAGCACACTGCATGATTACCACACTTTTCAGCGCATAGCTGCACAACTAGAACTAGCGCAGAGTGGACGCTGATGCAGCGGAGGCTGTAACCCCACATTCCTTATGAGCAGCACTGTCCTCACCTGCTGCCATGGGGCAGCAGGCATTCCACAGCTACACCCTCTTAACAACCATGGCAGGTCTCTGGGCCACAGGCACCATGCTCGACCTTCACTGACATGTAGTTGTGTTCTTTAATAGTCATTTTGTCATAAAATCCTATAGAAGGCAAGGTTTCATTAATTTCTCCCAGAAGGTAGAAACTAAGCCTTCAGAGTGTCTGGTGTCCAGTGGTTTGTGAAAGGATAGCTCACGTGCACTTTGTTGAAGCAGCTGTAACTCACAGGTTACAAGGTCGAGGCAACTCAAACCGAAGGCATTGCAGACAGCAACATGTTCATCTGTGATGGAGTCAGAGAGCACATGCAAATTAATGTTCTAGTTAACCAAGCTAGGAATGTTTGATCGGGAGATTTAGGAAGCATCTGCAAAGTGGCTTCAGACTGTATCTAAGTCACATTTAATGTCATTAAAAACTCAGCACTAAAGCAAAAAACATTTTAAAGTCGTACATACGTAACATCCATTGCTGCTACTATTGTAATGCATCCAAGCACAGGTTCACAATTCTACATCATATAAGGGCTCAAATACCATGAAGTTCAAGAAGGTTTACAAACTAGTAAGTTGTCATTACTTTACATTTGTTTCTTCATTACATACAACTAACTAAAAACTGGACAAGCAGAGCATGATAGAAACTATAGACTGTCCACAGCCAGGCTAGTTCAGCAACAAGTGTCAACAGCAGCTTGGGACTGACATCACTAGTGAGCCCCCCAGAATTGAATGAGTATTTTTCATCACTGAACCTGCTCTGTAAGAAGGAAAAATAGCTCAAAACCAGCCTTCAAAGGGCAAAGTCAAGTTCCATGGGGAAAAAAAAAAAGTAAAAATAGAAAGAATGAAGGAATCAAACAAGAATTGCCCCAACAGTGCTGCAGCTACTTGGGAGTTAGGAACATGTTTAGATTTATTCATTCAAGGGGCTGCCTGAAGAGGGAAAGATAAAGAAGAAAAGAGAAAGTTAAATGTCATTGACAATTAACTCTTCTCCTTTTTCTCCCTCCACTCCATCTGACCAAGCTAAAGCTCAGAAAGAAAGTCCTACTTCTGATCAACTAGTGTATGACAACCTTAGCTTATTTAAGTGGGGTCACCAGGCCATACAGAAGGAAAGAAATGTCTGTGGGCTGTCAGCTTTGTCACTCCCCAATTTCCCCAGCAAAGGATCGCACACCCATCTATCTCACCACCCAGCTCACTCAGCCCACACTCCCACCCATAGCCCCCTATCCCAAACAACACCTTCACACTCTCCCACCACCACACAGCCCTCTGCTACCGTCCTTCCCTCTGCCACCAGCCAAGATCCATCCTCCAGCCTTCCCCGCCCTTCTTCCCAGTCACTTTAGCCCCCTTCCTGGGGATTAAGTGCGCTTGAGGACTCAGTCTCCCACCCCAGCCGTGAGGGCTGTGCCGCTGCCTGCTGCTGACCCCCTGCCAGCCCGACCTGCCCCTTCCCCCCGACAGACCTCCCCGCAGCCCCGGCTGAGCTACCCTTGGATCTCCGCCCCAGCTCCGCCAGCCCCGGGCCGGGTGTGGAGCTGCCGCCACCCGCCCTCCCCGCCTCAGCCACGGGCGGGCAAGAGCCACGACCCCCGACCCCCGGACCCCTGAGCCGTGGCTTGGGGGCTCCCCCCGCCCCCGCCGGTCTGTCCGCGCCCCGAGCAAGCACTCGCGCCCCCCGTCCTCCTCCCTAAAAGAAGAAAAAAAAAAAAAGAAACCCAAAACGAAAACCAAAACACCTTTTCCTCGCGCTCGTTACTAATTTCTCGCAGCCCAACCTCGCCCCCCTCCTTCTCACACCTGGGAACGGCGACCCTTTCGGAATAGCTCGCCACCGCACCGCGGCCGGTCCGCCCAGCTCCGCAGCGGGACCGGGCTGGGACGACCAATCCCCAGTAGTCCAGGGGCTGACCCCTACCCGCGCCTCACTCACCTTTAGCTCGGCCTCAAGTCCCGACAGCCGCCCGGGCGGGGGGAAGGGCGGGCGCTTGTGCCCGGCGGCCCAGCCGCGGGTGAGGGTAG
>WTSP01026171.1:0-15458 GCA_025331215.1 Actenoides lindsayi
CCCCCCGAGGGCGGTGGCCGGCGAGGGTGGAGCGGAGCGTGGGGCGGCTCGCGGGCGTGTGGCGGGGCCGGGCCGGGCCGGGCCGTTCCCTTCTCCCCCCCACCCCAGAGGCTGCGCGGTACTACGCAGGCGGCGGCGCTGGCGAGATGGCGGCCGGGGACGGTGGGGACGAGGTGCGGGTGCTGCAGAACCTCCGGGGGAAGATCTGTAAGTGGTGCCGCGGGCGGGGCGGGCCGCGGTGGGAGTCCGGCCAGGGCGGGCCCGCCGCCGCCGCCGCCGCCGCCGCTCCCTCTCCTTCCTTGGCGGGCGGGCGTTGAAGGCGCGGGGAGCTGTGTGGGGGAAAGGGGGACCTGGGTGGGCGGCAGCTCCTCACGGCGGAACCCGGCGGGCCGGGCGAGGAGGAGAAGCCCGCGGGGGGGGGCTGCGGGGGCCCGGGCCGCGCTCTCGCCGGGAAGGGGCTTTTGTGGCGGGCGCGGCCAACACGTGCTGGGGAGGGAGGGAGAGAGGGAGGGAGAGAGGGAGGGAGAGCTGCGCGGCCCCGGGGGCGGGAGTGAGTGCGCGGCAGGTCTGTTAGAGCCCCGGAGCGCTCGGGAAGCATCCGTTGCTCTCGATCGCTTTTTCTTGAGTCAGCGGGCGAGCAGAAATGCCACCACCCGTCCAAACCTCGGAGTCTGTTTGTCAAGCAGAAATTGCGAAATTATCGATGTGCAGGAAGTTGGTGGTAGAGGGCTGGGATGGAAACGCTCCTTAACGCTGCCGTTCCTTTGGGCAGCGTGCGTGCGCGAGGGAGAGGCGGGCAGGGAGAGAGAGAGGCCGGTGACTTTGTTTTGGTGGTTAGGAAGTGCTGACTAAAAATACCTCCAGGTTCAGTAACGTGGGAAACCAAAAGGATGGGCTGGAGAGGAGGGGCCGGGGGGGGGAGAGCAGCGAGTGCGGTGCGGCTCAGGGAGCGCTTCAAAGCGAGGAGGAGAAACAGGATATGTAGCGGCTTCCTGGCGGGGTATCAGAATACATTCATACAATTCGGACGCAACCCATTTTATTTCCTTTCTCACGCAGTCGATCAGCTTTTTTGTTGGTTTTTTTTTTTTTTTTCTGAAAAGGAGGCAAAAACACCTTGAATCGGGCACGGTGCTGAGAACCAATTGCGAGGATATTTTGAAGACTTAGGTTTGGTGGAAGACTGTGAGTCGTGTTTACTTAAACGTAGTCACGCAATAGAGGCTTGAATATGCCTTCAGTAAACAGAAGACTAGGTCATGAACGTAGGAGGCTTCGTGAAGGAAAGCTGGAGGTACGTTTGCCCCAGTTTGCTGGCAGCAGAGAGTGCCTGCCTTTTGAGGAGACGAGGCTGAACACACATTTGCTGAGATCTTATGTCACAGAAACAATACGTGTCAGCTTGCCTTGAAACAAGAACGCTGTTACTTTTAGGGCTAAGGCCTTAATTCCCAAACCTCATTTATTGACACCATTCTGTTCCCTGGTTTTTACCACGACGTTTTTGTCAGTACTGGACAACACAACATTCAAGGAGTTTTACATTTTGTGGTATTTGAGAGAGGTTTTCCATTAAGCATTGAAAGGCAAACCCCAAGATGTCTCGAGATTTACGTTGAATCTTTTTTTATTGGCCCCCTCACGCGTTCTGGATTGAACCTGCAGTTGTGTTGTAACTTTGAACAGTCAGTTACCTGGCAGAAGTAATGGTAAGCCCGGGACTGTGACCCGCTGCCTGGGGAATACCTGAACAGTTGGTTGCCAAAGGTGGACCTGTAAGAACTGTAGGAGCCCGTCTCAAAAATGCATGGAAGTTATAAATGTGTGCAGTGAAAGACGTGCCTTGAGAAAGCATGAAAATCACTTTGTAAACCTAATTGTTTCTTCTAACAAAACAAAAAACACTGTTTAAAAAAAACAGATAGGAGTTAAATATGCAGTGAAAGCTTGTGAACCCTCTAATCCCTCGATGCTCTTTTGGCTTCTTTGCACAGCAAGTACTGTTTTATTTTTCACTGCCTGTTAGCATTTTCCCAATTTGTTTTTTAGGGGGACAACACTCTGAATGAACAAACAGA
The DNA here is from genome assembly GCA_025331215.1 of Actenoides lindsayi. Taxonomy (NCBI): domain Eukaryota; kingdom Metazoa; phylum Chordata; class Aves; order Coraciiformes; family Alcedinidae; genus Actenoides; species Actenoides lindsayi. Next base: position 2,079 of record WTSP01026171.1, read on the forward strand.
AAACCCAAATCTCATAATGGGTGATCTCCCCCGATCTGGAGGGACTGACAGGAGCAGACCTCACTTTGGGAAATTCACGTTCATAGTCTGTTACAATTCCTTGTAACAATATTTCTTAGAAGTAGAATACATGTCAGTGCCTAGGCTTTGTTGGTGTTTAAACTTCCACAAGACCCGACACTGACTCATTTTCTATGTGTTGTGTGAGTGTGGTAGTTTTAATGAGGTAATGTCAGTTCTGTGTAATTCGGCATGTATAGAAAACGCCATCCGCACTAAGTTCGTATTTATACTTTTGTTTTATAATACACAGTTCTAAAAATACAAATCTGAAGTTAGTGATCTTATACAAATCATCACAGCAGAGGTAGAACTGAGGCATATTCCTAAAGGTGGCTTCAGAAGCGAGGGCATACCTAGGAGTGAGCAAAGAGTAGGAGCACACTTGCGGTCCCTGGTGCTGTTTTGTGGGTTACCAGGCTTTGCAGCCAGTCTCCTGCCTCCTGTTTGCAAGTAAGACCCCGTAGTATTTTTTGAGAATGTGGTATTACATTTTAGCAGGTTTCCACCAGCAATCCACTGAAGGTCTTTTTTGTGATGACTCTTGTGTTGGTGACTCTATTTTTTGTGTGTCATGGTAATGACAAAAGTGCTTTACAAAGGTCCGTGGGTAACAGGTAGTTTTAGGTGTATCTCATAGTGTAGTGTTTTAAGCTGTGTAACTGGCTTTTCATTTTATGACATACAGCAGTACATTTTTAGGTGGTGAGTGATTTTTAGTGACTGGGTTTGGTATGTGTCTCACATAAAGGTAGTTTGGAGTTCAGTCTCTTTTTGGAGCCTAATGGTTCTATTCATGTCTCTCAAGGTTAAATGTGATGTTTAAAAATAATAAGTAGACTTCCTCCTTTACCAAACCCGTGTTGATGAAGAGCTCATTGATGCTTCTGAGAGCACAAGTTTAACTAGGGAAGCTACCTGAGTGTCTGGTCGTGCTTTCCATCAGTGTACGTATCCCTGGCTCGGAAAACATCACGCGTGAAGCTCAGACTTTGTTCCTGTTAAACTGTCATATTCTCTGCTCAGATACAGTTGTGGTATCCTTTGCAATGGCAGGCATCACTTACTTAACTTTCAAGACTGTAATCTGTTTAACAAAAAAAAAAAGGGAAGGGGAAGAGAGAGAGAGAGGGGTGGAAAAAAAAGTTCTGATTTTACATCTTAATAGTGTAGACAATAAAACTTACTCCACCGTGCTTCATATCTGCAGGTTTTTTTAAAGGAACATTAGTACGACACTTCTAGTGTCAAGTGTGGATAATGTTGATTCCACATGTCACTGGGAGAGGTATTTCCAGTAGCAGGTAAGGATGAATGCTCCTGTAGAAGGTCCTGGTTAAGACCTAAAGCAGAATTCAGTTCTGGTTGCCTTTGTTTAAGATAAAATACAGCAGGGATAGAGAGCAGCTACTCACATATTAGGAGCTTCTCATATGAAAGAATACCAGAAAAGCTTGCCTTGTTCCTTTCAGCAGAATAAAAAGTGAAAAGGATCTGTTTGCTGCCTTCAGAAACATTCGGGGGTAGGAAATAATCTGGGGGGAAATAACTTTGAGCAAAAGGTTGCTGTAAATAAATGTAGATGCCTGCGACGTTCAGATTTTGGAAGAGCTTTCCAATTTGAGCATTGGCAACTGGTTTTAGCTGTAACTGCTTAGATGTCACCATTACAGCACAGCAAAGGGCTGTGAAGATGACTGGGGACTAGGACATCTCTTTTACGAGGAAAGGCTGAGGGAGTTGGGTCGTTTTATTCTGCAGAAGAGAAGACTGAGGGGGGATCTTATCAGTGCTTATAAATACTTAAAGGGTGGGTGGTGTCAGGAGGATGGGACCAGTCTTTTTTCAGTGGTGCCCAGTGACAGGACAAGAGGTAACGGTGCGATCTTCTCTAGGTGAACCTGCTTGGGCAGGGGGGTTGGACTAGATGATCTCCAGAGGTCCCTTCCAGCCACTGTCGTTCTGTGACTTCCAAAGAGGGCTGCCTGATGTCCAGTGTGTGTTATTGCAGTGGCCTAGAAGCAATACCCAGCAAACCTCTCTATTCCTGTGTGGATAATCATCCTGTCTCATTAGAACACTTTTTTCTAACTGTTCTTAGGCATGTTGCATTTCATCACTAGGTGATTTTCCCCCCCTTCTACTAGACCAGACAGTTAGGAAAAAATAAACAGTGCTCATAGCTGAACCTTTGAAAATGCATCAGCCAACTTAAAAGCAGCTGTTTATTGTGGAAAATGAGGTAAAGATTTGATGGGTACGTTCTTATTAATCAGCTTCCTTTAGCCAAAATACTTGTGAAGAAGATACCAAGCCAACAGTAGGTCAGCCAGGTCATGTCTTGGTCTTATGACCTAATGCCATATCACCTCAGGCTGCAAGCTTCTTGGACTTGGCAAAACCAGAGAGGGTGAAGCCTGAGATGAGGCCTCTCAAGGGAAAGTGCAGGTGCTGTAGGAAGTGGTGTTTGTGAGTCAGTGTGCTGGCCCTCTTCCTGTCGACTCTCCTTCCACGTGCAGCTGGATGTAGCAATTTCTGTACACCATGGGATCTTACGAATTGAAAATGACTATGGAAGTGCATGAATGGAAGAACTGGAAAATACTTATGTCCAATATTTTGTGAGTTTCTCCCTCTCAATATTTACAGTTATTTTTTTTTTTATTTACAGATGATGCCAAACACTTAGTACCCAATAAAATGAGAGACTTTTTCTGTACCATAAACTTGGACCAAGAAGAAGTTTTTCGTACACAGGTAGTTGAAAAATCATTAAGGTAAGGTTCATTTTTAAATAGAAGTGATAAGCAGGACTGCCTCAGTTCAGAATAAAGATGTACCAGTGTGCATGTGTTTTTGCTTATCCCTCTTTAAAAAGAGAGCTGACTTGTGACAACTACTCAGAAATGTTACAGCAGTGAGAGTCGTTGAAAGAAGACAAAGTTGAGGCTTTTCAAATGAAGCATGCTAAAACATATTTCTCTATTTATTCTTTTGCTTTGGGCAGAATATGATTCTTTTTCTTGCCAGTTTGTTTTCAAGGGAAAGAAATCTGCTTGACAACTTGCTGTCCATGTCATTTCCTGCTTTTGACATGCAGTTGATCTGTAGTGGTGGAATTCTGCTTTTAGTGTTTGTCTTGTAAAACCTGTTTCTAGAATATGTCACTCTGAATAGGCTTCATTCTCTCCTGAAATTCTTGTTTTGGTAACTGTAGCCTGTACTCACATAGAACAGCTTGCTTTGCCTCCATCAGCAACACTTAGCTCTAGATTCTGCTACTGTCTCGGAGCCTTAAAAATCAATCAAAACAAAAAGTCATGGTAACATAGCTGCAGTACTGTAGGTGCTTTATCTCAGAACTCTTAAGTTCACTGCTGACTCACAGTGAAGCATCACTGCAGCTGTATTGTTCAGAGTATCTGCGTGAAAGTTTGTTATTAAACCTTCCTCATCAAATCCAGAAAGTCTGTTCAAACTTCTGATATTTTTTTTTCCCCTAAATCTTGTTGTTTCCCATGGTTTTATTGTTAATGTTTGATCTTTGAGTCATCTCTTTAGATGCTTCCAGGAGAGGAACAGCATACTGCTTATATGGCAAATTTAAGTAGGGAATTGTACTTTTTCAGAGCCTCAATTTAAAGCCTCCTTGCATGAAAATACACATGTAATTCACAGTCTGTTTTTGTCACTGTATTCTGGATTGCAAATTCATACAAGCTATAATCCAAATTACATTCTATGATTATCTGCTAGTTAATTGTCTGGAAATAATTATCACTAGAATTAAAGTTATCTTTAACTACAATGACTTGACTTCAACTTTGATTACAATGATGTCTGACTAAAAAGAAATGTATTTTTTTAAGTATGGACGTTAAGTTTGGGCTTCCACCAAGACTATTGTTAGTGTGCAGATGTGAAGTAAATGACTTTTCAAAGTTAGAAAAGCCATGAATTAACACTGAAGTGAAAGAAGGGTATTTTGGCTAATGACTCAAGAAATATTTCCTGACACAGTGTGGTATTTCTGTGGGTTCTGAAGAAATAAAATGGTTTTTCCCTTGGAAAGTTTAAAGCATATCTGTGACCCTCCTCAAATATCTGTGGTCAAAGATGAGAAACTGGGGAGGAATTGTGGTATGTGTGTTGCTTTTTTAGTTAGTTGTTTATTTATTTAAAAGAAATTCAGGTTTTTTTTCAAACTGAACTTTGTATGAGTTACACCAAAAATTTATTCTCTTGTTGATGTCACTGTAGCTTTTATCACATCACAGATTTAGGGGCATTGGTCAGTTTTTGACGCAGAACTGCCAGGTTAATGCAGCAAGGAAGGGAAGAGCAAATGTGTATGTCACACATTTAGATTTAATCTCCTGTATTGCTCTAATGTGGTTCTTCCTGTATGACAGTCTGGTCTTCCTTTGAGTTAGCACAGTCTTCTAATTTTGTATCTGTCACAGTCTCTAAAGTTCTTGCATCAAAATGACAAATGGAAGTGCTAAACTGACTCAATCCCTGAGGAGCAGGTTAAGTGTGTCATTTTAATTAGTCCTCATTGGTATAACCTCTTTTACCCCTTCTGTATGCACCTAGGAATTTCTTTATTAACCTTTTGTATTCTCCACTTGAAAGTTTCTCTGTGTGCCTCATACTTTGCTGAAGAATAATCAATAACTGATTTATATGTCAGCGGTGTTAACCTACATTAGAAGAAAACAATGCATTTCCTTCTCTCCATGCTCATACTGTTGCCCTGCTCCTTCTTGCCAAATCTGAGACTTCATGTGATACTGAGGTCAAAATACTGATTGCTGGTGACTGATCATTTGGGCAGGAGGGGGCTATAGTAGTGAAGTTTGCTCTCTTCAGTCATAGCATGTGGCTGCTAGTAGGGTTTTTGGAAGTCTCTCCTAATAGTCTCCATCCCAGACTAATTATCTGATTCTAATTGCATGCATAGAGTTAGATAGATCCAGTAAGAATAAGGACTTAACACTTAGTGACATGTGGAGATTGATGCTGTACGTGATAGTCTGGTGTGGTTAGGATGTCTGACTGAAGCTGAGCTAGTAGCAGTTTCCCTTTTATCAGTGCCAGCTAGTTCACTCTTTCTGCTATAGTATCTCTTTGTCCTGGTGCAACTACTATTTGTGTAGCTTTTAGGGGAGCCGTACCATGGAATTGACCTAAGTTTAATATAAGCCTTTGTTTCATCATTTTGATTGAAGTGATTGTGTCAATACAATTAAAACGAGGGGCCAGGGTAATAAGGAAATTGAGGCTGCTTAGGGCTGCACTGCTGCTAAAGGTGATGCTTGTGAATATATACTTTTAGTGGGAGTGGTGATGAGAAGAACCCAGCCCTTAAATTCAAAGCTGGTTTTGTTGGCTTTTGAAAGTTAATAAAAAATAAATAAAATAAAAATAAAGAAAAAACAAAAAGGAAGCTGTGGGGAGTTGAATGAAACACAAGCAAATTTTTCAACTGAGAATTCTTAAATTCTTTCTCAGTGTAGTGCAAAGTCTAATACTGATTTGTCTGCTTTGAAGCCTATGGTAAAAGGCCTGTGTTTGAACAAAAAGAACGTTTTCAGTTGTGAAATTCCTCATCATGACTTCCTGCAGCTAAAGCCCTTGATTCTAAAACTTGGTTCTTGAAATTCAGAGTGCCAGATTTTTCACCTTTTTTTTTTTTTTTTCTCTCACATTTTAAATTAGTTACCATCACTTCTCTTATTTTTAACTTCTTCAGTGAACCATTGGTCCTTAAGTATTTAGTGCTTTTTCTGCAATTATTTAGGGATGATCTCCTGTTCTTCCTACTGTCCTTTTGGCTGGGCAGTACTATTAGCTGATGGTTCCAAACATGAGCATATTTCTGTTAGTTCAATAAAGTATTGCAGCAGTATGGTGTCAGAAAGGTACTGTGCTGGGAAACAAAGATCCCAAGCTTGGTTTCTGGGTTTGGTGTGACTGTCACCACAGTACTTTTCTGTAGAAAGCTAAAATCAGTCTCCTGAAGCTGCACATCTTTCCCTGGTGATGTTAATACATTGTAGTTAAAAGTATTGAACTGTAAATGTCATGTTTGACTTCATTAGATGGGGGAATGTGACCATTTCAGGATGCAGGAGAACATCTGTATTTGAGATGAACTTCTTTTTTTTCTCCACTGTTCTGTTTTATAGTTGCTTATGGCTTCTTTTTACAGGTCTGATTCTTTGAGCATCAAATTTGACACAGAAGTTAGAGACTGAATTAATAAATTGTGGTTTAATGTAACTGAATCACAGACTGAATGAAAAAAGAGAAGCCTAAAACTTGTGGGTGTCTCAGGAAGTCATTTGGGGTGGGTAGAGAACCAACTAGGTTAAAATAGAAAGACAGAAAAATAGAATGGCAGTTGCAGAGGATACAATGCTTCCTTTGTGTGCACTCTGATTTCTGTTTCTTTGCTTTTTTTTTTTTTGAACATATGTAAGACACTCCTATGAAGTTTTAACTTGCAGTGTATGTTCTTGCCATGAAATGGTTGTGAGTGCATTTGATGATAGCTAAGCATAGTACTAAAGGCCAAGGTCTGGGACTACAGTAAAAATGTAGCGTTTTCGTGTTTGTCTTCCGAATAAATAGTGTAAAGTGGTGTTCTGTTTTAACTTTCAGCCCTTATTTTGGGGAAGAGTTTTACTTTGAGATTCCAAGATCATTCCAGTGGTTGTCCTTCTACATTTATGATAAAAGTGTTCTACAAAAAGACCTGCGGATCGGTAAGCTCTGGGTCATGGTCTACAACTTGCATAACATTTGGGTTTATTTTCAATATTGTTATCTGTATAAGGTTACAATTATTGAAATGTTGCTTTTTTCAAAACAGGGTGTATAGTGCTCTTAAAATAAATGTTCCTTTAAAGTTTGAAAAGCAGGATTTTTGTTTCCTTGCTTTCTTCTATTATACTGAAATATATTTGGTTTTTAGGCTGGTAGGATGTTTTATAGTCTTATCATTATAACCTCAATACATTGTTTAAAATTCTATTTCTCTTTTATTCTCCACTTCTGTTTCATTGGATTTGAATAATGGTCACTTCCTCTAGGTCTGTAAGGGATGAATTGTGGAGTAATTCCACAATAATTGCAACTGTGGAATAATTCTTAATACTATTTATAGAAAGACTTGTTTTCTCTGTCAGTGCAACCTGTGCCCTATAAGTTGCTGCAAAGTGCATTGTGGAGCTTAGATGAAAAATTGCAGGAGGTGGATTTTTAATTTTATTTATTTATTTTTTCCACTGCGTAATGACTCTGTTGCAGCTGCTATTTGGATATAGTTGCTATAAAGCTCTAACAGTCTGCTGTGGAAGAAGGCTTCACATTACTTAAATTGAGGAAGGAAATAATTTTCACTATGATGCCAGACTGTTTGATGTAACAGCAGCTTTCCAAATAACAATCAGAAGAGGAATAGGAATCTACCTTCGGTTTCCTATTTAAACATTCTTCAACACTTACTGCTCTCTCAGATCTTTATTACGTTATTCTCAGCCATAAATGTGTTCTTTCTTTAACCTAATCTTGTTATTTTTACTGATACCCAAGGTAACACACAGTAATTAACTTAATTTGGCTTTATGTAAACTATTTTTCTGCCTTACTTAGACTTCATGTTCTTGTTTCCTTAAGCTTTTCATAGAACATCATAAGCTTAGAAAAAGAACAACCTGAAAGAGAGTTTAAACAAAAATAAAACATTGAATCTGTTTAAGTATTTGTCCTGTTCAGGTGAAAGCATTATTTATGCTGATCTCTCCCTGCCCTCTTTCCCCAGGAAAGGTGTCAATCAAAAAAGAAGATTTATGCAACTATACAGGAAAAGAGAACTGGTTTATGCTTCAGCCTGTTGATTCTAATTCAGAAGTTCAGGTAACTATTAACTTGCACATTTACATTATAAAAATGAAATATAGGTAAATGCATGTGATGGTAGAAGTTTATATTGAGCTGTGGGAGGTAGAGCTTAACATCCCTCTAATTCTTGTGAGCCAGTTGTGTCTTTCAGCCTGATTAGAGAATAATGCATATTTTGTATTTCTAAATTGGCTGCATTGTTCCTCATGATACTTAAAACTGGCAGAAGACTTGAAGCAACTGTTTGGGAAATGTCTTAACAGTATTTTGATGTCTAAAATCTTTTTTGCAAAAGGAGCTATGTATTTGAGGCAAGTGAATGGGTTAGGAAACTACGGAATCATTTTTAATCATCTTCGGTCTTATCTGAAATGATGACTGATTATGTGACATGAAATTGTTAAAGTCTTCAAAACTGGAGGTACTTGTGCTGTGCTCATTTATCTTATTTATCTTATTTTGATAAGTATCTCCAGCTTTGAAGACTTTAACAGCACTTTGTGCACGATACTTTGTGCATTTTGTATCAGATTCCTTGCAGTGCAGACTTGTATTTAGGTCTGTGGTTTAAGTTCTGACAGAATTTTCTAGTAATAGGTAAAAATGAGAAAATGGCAGCAAATCTCTTTCTGATTTGAGGAAGAAACCAGAACAGTGTTATTGAGAATCTCTTAGCCTTGTTGCTGTGATGATTTATTAGATCTGAATAGTATTTTTCAGATTTACCTAAGGGCAAAAGTCTTGAACTTGGAAGCGTTAGTGGTTTTCTAGTGAGTCCATCTGGGTAGGAAGAATCCTGTCTGCTTTTACAAGAGGTGAAGACACCCAGAATTCTCAAAAAAAAAAAAAAAAGACATGTTATTTTCCAGCACTGATCACCTGAGAGCCAGAGGTTTAGCATGCAACTGTTGGGTACAGAGGGGGGCATGTGATGGCTTACAGGAAGACAGATTTTCAACACAGCCAAACACCACTTTCTCTTACCTGTTGTGAATCAGTCCTCATTCAGTTGGGATATAATAGAACAGTTCACTTGGAAGGGACTTACAGATTATCTAGGCTGGCTGCAAGTTGTCTCGTTCTGTTTCCAATTCTTCCATCTAATCACTGAAGATTCTAGAAAGGCCTTTCCAGATAGAAACTGAAATGTAATTTCTGCTTTGTCTTAAATATTGTCATGCTTGCTATGTTTTTTTTTTTCTCAGTCAGAAAAAATATGTTCATTTATGAATGAAATACTACTTACTGTCATAGTAATACAGAAGTATGAAGATGCAATAAGGAACAACGAAGTGCTCCAGTAGGGGTTCGGAGGCAGCCTGCTAGCTAGTAGTTCTGTGGAGAAGGACCTTGGAGTCCTGATAGACAAGTTCTCCATGGGACAGTAGGGTGCCCTTGTGACCAAGAAGGCCAGTGGTGTCCTGGGGCACATAAAGAAGAGTGTGTCCAGCAGATCAAGGGAGGTTCTCCTCCCCCTCTACTCTGCCCTGGCGAGACCTGACCTGGAGTGTTGCATCCAGTTCTGGGCTCCCCAGTTCAAGAGAGACAGAGATCTACTGGAGAGAGTCCAATGGAGGCTATGAGGATGATGAAGGGGCTGGAACAGCTGCCTAACAAGGAAAGGCTGAGAGACCTGGGGCTGTTTAGTCTGGAGATAAGAAGACTGAGAGGAGATCTGTTTAATGTTTCTAAATACATGAGGGTTGGGCATCAAGAGGGCAGGGGCAACCTCTTTTCACTCGTGCCTTGTGATAGGATGAGGGGCAATGGGTTTGAGCTGGAGCACAGGAAGTTCCACCTCAACACAAGGAAGAACTTCTTTCCTGTAAGGGTTCCAGAGCACTGGGACAGACTCCCCAGAGAGGCTGTGGAGTCTCCTTCTCTGGAGACTTTCAAGCCCTGTCTGGATGCATTTCTGAGGGATCTTCTCTAGTTTTGGTCCTGCTCTGGCAGGGATGTTGGACTCGATGGTCTCTGGAGGTCCCTTCCAACCCCTACCATTCTGTGATTATTAGAATGTAGTGATTTCTTATATATTGGAAATAAGAAGTTTTTAGTTTTCCATGGATTTGTAGCTCCCAGTGAAACATAAGCTCTTATGATACTTCTCTATGGCTGAGATGTGTCATGCACTCTCCTGCATGACACTTCAAGTAAAGGATGACCTCTTCTGCTAACGTGCGTGCTCCTGCTGATCTTCCTTTGAGTTAGGGGCATTTGAGTATGTTCCTGCTCTGTCCTGCTTCCTTCTCCCATGAAATTTGTATGAGCAGAGCTGACACCATTTCCCATCTGCCAGATTTGGCTGAAATCTCATTGGTTTGGACTGTACTGAAATGCATTCCTAGGAGTTTCCCCAGATTATTGGTAGGACCTAGCTGAAAATAGCAGTCTTGCACATAGTGTGTGTGCAGAGAAAGTGTGCAAATATTTATAAAGCTACATAACAGGTTTTTGGGGAAAAAATGGTTTTCAGATGTGCTCTGTCCTCGTGGCACTATACATATGGTTGACATTTCCCCCCCTCCTCTTTGGTTCCCCCCATGTGAGAACTTTCCAGAATTTATGCTGAGTGCAAGACAGTGGGATGGCTTAGAGGTATTTTACTCCTTGGCTGTGTGCAGGATACATTGCAGTTTGCTTGGTTGGGGTTTTGGGTGTTTGGGGTTTTGTTTTTGTGGGGTTTGGTGGTTTTTTTCCTTTAAATCTTAATATGTTTCAAGAAAACTGTACTTCCTGTGTACAAGTGATCTGTTTTTCATACAGGCTAGATTTGGTAAAATGAGCAGCCTGTGTATCGTGTAGTTAGTGGTGGAGGTGAGTGTTGAATATTGTGATTTATAGATGGACAAATCCATGCCAAGTCATAAGTGCTTTGGCACTGGCTATCATCTTCTTTCCTAACAAGCATATGTCAGATTTTTTTCTTTTGTTTTCTTTACAATTCATAAATTAACAGTCTCCATGGGGAAATTGTCAGCTCTGCCTCAGTAGGACAAATGAAAGTATCACTGGAAGACAATTGAGTTTGTTAATAACACTGTTTCTAGAAAGGCTTATAAATATATTAAATGTAACATTTTGTCTTTTATAGAATGACTAAGAATTAAACTTGCCGATTTCTACAAAATAAAACCAAATTGCAGAGGTGAGAAAAACAGACCAGTCATTACCTGAAACTGCCTTGTAATAAATTTAGGCCTTCTCTAGGTCACAGTTCCCTCCAAATGCAGAAGCTGTGGAGCTTCTAACTTTCTATTCTGGTTCCACAGATCTGTACATACAGGAAATCTGAAGTGGAGGTGGTTGAAAGTTCAGCAGAGTAAAAGCACCATGTGCTTGAGTTAATAAAAGGTTTTGGTGTAAGAAGGGTGATGGATGTTTCCTTTCCAATGTATCTGGGAGGAGAGTGGCCTCTCTCCAGCCATTCAAAGTCTGTAGAAGTGCTTTGATTTTTTGAAAGCATCTGCTCTGTTTTGATCTTAGCTGGGGGTTTTTTGTTGGTTTGTTTTGATGTTTTGGTTTGTGCGTGTGTTTGGGTTTTTTCCTGTTGTTTTGCTGCTAGTTACAGTATTATAAATGGGTATTCATCTCATTTTCTTAAAACTTTATCCTTTATCCCCTAGTTCTTGAAAAGTATACACGAATGTGGGGATGCTAAGCAAATAAAGTAGTAGCATTTGAAAAGTTGGGTGGAACAGACCTTATTTAACTGCAGCTGGCACAAACTTATTAGTATATATGTATACAGAAATAAAATCTTCATGTTTTCTAAAATGCAGGTGGCCTCAGCATGCTAATAAAAATCTTAGGATTGTTTTACCTCCTCTCTCCCCCTTTTTTTTCCTCCTTAAATCTCAATTTAGGTGGTTTGAAATGAGGCCATACTGTGAAATGAGCCCTTGATCTTTATGTTATCCATAGCAAGAAGCATTTTCTAGAGATTTTATTTATATTTGCAAAATGCATTGATAAGGTCAAGATCTTCCTCACACTTCTGAGGTTTTTGAAGATAACTTTATCATTACTATTGATAGGATTTGTGATTACTGAAGTAATGTACTCCTAACAGATTCCCCTGGTGTTCATGTAGCTGGTGTAAATTTGGAAGAAATGGGGATGGAGCCTTAAGCCAGCTAGTAGATTTGTAGTGGCTCAGATCTGTAACCCTAGTAAAGAAGAAAGCTCTGGGTAAAGTAAGTCTTGCAGGGTTATCCGAATTGGGCAACTATTCCTAGCACTATGGAAGTGTCAGCCATGGCATAGTGCTTGGAGCACAGTGTGGTAGACAGGAAGATGAGAATTTCAGAACTGTGATATGTGTTTGCTCTAATTTAGAATGGGAAAGCTGGAAAAAAGATGATGGAAGCTGATAGAATCTGTATCTACTGTGTAGACAGGTTTTTGCTATAAGCACACAGAATTAACAGTTCAGGTGGTACTAGATGGAGGATTATATAATCTGTGGAGTATTTTAGAGCCCTGGTTTTACTTTCCTTGTGTCACAAAGACTTTAGTTTACCAAAGATGCTTTTGAGTGGGTAACCTGGGTTGGTTTAAGTGCTTTAAAATTTTTTCTTTTAATTGAAGGTCTCTTTGCTTTTGGCTTAGGATTCTTTTTCTTCTACTTAGATGTTCACAGAATCACAGACTGTGATTTGTTGATAGAGTGTGTGTGTATATATATATAGTATATACAGCATAGAGATGATCTTTCTTATTCTTACAAATTCAGTAGTTTGGTTGTGATATTTGTTCCATTGAGCTGGGGGAAGTGGAGGGAAAAGGACAGAAAGTTCAAAAGAAATACTGTAAGAGTATACTCTAGATTTTCAAAAGAAATACTCTTAGGTTAGAGTTTCTTTCTGATGTAGGGGAGCTGAAAAATAACTGTTTAAATTCCCCACCCTCATTAACTTTCCCAAGTGTATACTACCCTTCAAGTGAAAGAGTGTGCCTCTTCCCCTGAATTTAAGGGAGAGATGGTGTTATAAAGGAAACTAACACTATCAAAAGCTACTTTGTGATAAACCTGGAAGGGCAGTGTGAATCTGTAGATGGAATGTGGTCACAGAATATGAGCACCTATTGCTGTGAATATTTAAAATACAGTTACTGGTGCAGTTTCCACTTAAGAGCTTTAGAAAACTGGTATTTATTGTAGATACTTGTAATATTTCATAATGTGGAAATAATTCAAATATCAAAACTGGGGGAGGGGGGGGGAAATATCTTTAAGTGTTAAAATGCAGTAGTAGTTCTAAAAACAAAACAGTGTAACTAAATTGTTTTTGTAATTAGAACCATAGAATGGTCTGGTTGGAAGGGACCTTAAAGATCATCTAGTTCCAGCCCCTCTGCCATGGGCAGGGGCACCTCCTGCTAGAGCAGCTTGCTCAAGCCCCCGTCCAA